>JAGDQP010016607.1:20759-40247 GCA_022664845.1 Lepisma saccharinum
TGACATTTAATATCTATCCGACTGCCCATTGAAACAACATTCACAAAAAAAATAGTGTACTCACAGATTGTCGGCAATTTATTTAGAGGTTCCCGACCCCTTCAACAGTTTTTAACACAGCAACAATTTTGTTTCGATATTTGTAGTCTTTCATTGCTCACCGGCTATTCACAAAAGTAATATTAAAACTGCTTACCCCTTAGGAACACTATCATTGGTATTTGCTGCAAGTTAGCATGGTATATTTATAGTTAAGAATATACAACAATTTTATTAAATTAGAGCAACCAGTATTGAGCCGTCCTCTTGGAGAGAATCAACCATGTTTTCAGCAAGGCCGGACCATATTTTGCATCGATCCAATACAAATATTTTTATATCCAATGTACAACGTACACTGCTGGTAGTCAGCGCAAAGAGTCTGGGCTTCGTAGCCTTGTAAGGGGTATGTATAACATCTAGCAGTGTGCTGCAACTCGAGGGCAGGCACAGCCAGCAATATAGAAACGCATTCGAAGAAATGTAATGGTCAGCCTATCTTACTACTGGTTATTAGGAAACGTATCTATCTATATCGTTAGCGCATGCGCACCGGAAATGAAACAGTACTCAGTGACGCCAGTCCAACTAAACCAATCATAACCAACATCAGTGTAACGTCTTTGCTCCCTCTCCCTCTTTTTCCTCCGAGTTTTGTATTCCATAAATTTTTCCAAAAAATAATCTTTCTTTGTGAGACGGTAAATAACAACCTGTTACTACATACCAATTCCGTTTGACAAAGAGATCACCAATTTACAACGCAGTCAGCGGATTAAAGCATTTTTCTTAATGGGCTCACACAAATCTTCTGATAACATGTATATTTTTTTCCGTTCCTTTCACTAAGCATTGGATAGGGAACAGACCCAGCCACCCATCGTCTCCTAGGGAACCTCTGTGGATGTATGTCTGCCTTCAGTGAGGAAAGGATTACAAACATCAATTGGTCCAAGAAGCGGCCTTCCATTGTTGAGTTACAATCTGTCGGGATTATGATAATTTAAAGTACCTGCTGTCTCGTTTATTCAATCAGTATGTTTAATTTGAGTCATTGTGTTGCGTACACTCCGTAATCTAGCTTGGATTACAAGAAAAAGCCGTCAAGTCCGTTGTAGGTCCACATCTACTGCGTGGTATTAAAGCTTATTCAAAACACTAGCCACTAAGAAATTGAAATCACAAAACTTCTAAATGGAAAAGCCTACTCGAAAAAAAGGGATTTCAGCACTGAAGACGCAGTATCAACAAGAGAGAAACAGAGGTCTCTCAGGTAAACGATACATTATTCACAAAAACGAACGGAGCAAAAGAAGGAGAAAAGAAAGTAGGAAAGATATTTGTCAGAACTTTGTATCATGTTCCAAGAAGAGAACAGAAACCTGTTCCAAAGCCTTTGTCAATAAAAAGGCTTTAGCATTCTCCGAAACAACCCACAAAAAACCATGACAGTTGTTTGAGCAATAACACATCTAAGGATGGAATGTTCCTCATGGGAGCACTGGGGGAAGATATGACCTCGTTCTTATAAACCTCACGCATCCGCTCGAAATGTCCCATGAAATCTTCGCCACGAAACGAAAATGATGCGTCTATATGGAGGGAAAGCTTCTACAAAATCACGCTAGATGGTACAGACATTCGGAATCCAGCGAAAGAATGATTCTACTTGTTTACCCTTCTTTTCGTTCTAAAAGTTTAAATAAAAACTAAACAATAAAAAGTCTTCAAACAAAAGTAAAACATAATGAACATACTGGAAATAAAAACAGACATGCTTGATTACAACAAGATGAGATTTCACCTCAATAAGATGAAAATTACATTCAAGTTGAGCAAATACTGAATCAAGGCATAAAATATTACAAATCGACACTATAGAAGTAATGGACAAGCGAGGTAACCAGAAAAGAGTAAATAAAGGAAGTACAGTAAAATATACAGGAATACCTGCTGAGCAAAGGTATTAGGAACAACCAATGTACAGCCTGGGACTGTAAAACAATGAGCATGTGTACTGTAAATAGATCAACAGTAAGATCATATTATAATTCTCCGAATGTCCATGATAAAGATGACCCTTAAGAAACATTTGTTATTAAATACACCAATTAGAAGTGCACAATACTCTGCAAAGACCAGAAATATAGAATTCTCGAGCCATAACAGGATAGGGTTCGTCTCTCTCAATATGTAGTGTTGCCCACTATGAAAGATACCGTTTTAGTGTAATAATTTATTAACAACAAGCATAGTTAGCGATTGATATAAGGGATTGCTACAACTTTCAAACAAATAAAAGTGTCTAGTAGGCTACTTAATTCAGTTATGGAAATCTATAGTTCAATTCTCTATTTAGCGCAACGATAAATGAAGAGTACGTGAAAAGAGGGGCATATTCCCAAAATGAATTTGCAGTCCTAACAGCTACTAATCAATGACATCTACCCGGTAGTAAATTTCCAATCTAAAAGCTATATCTGCTTTTAAAATATCAAATCCATAAGAGTAAATGGGATAATATGACTTTAAAATACGTACTAAAAGAAATCATCTTTCTTAGACATCCTTCCTTCTTTCTTTTCTGTATTCTTCAAATATTTTCAAGCTATCGAACAATATTTTTTGTGTTTAGTTCTTTCCACTTTCTCTTTGGTTGTGAACTACCAAATTCCAACGCCACGAGACGCCACTGCATATAGAACATATTCTAACCCAATTTTATCCTCTTTCTTAGTGGCCATGTAGTCTAAACTTAACGAATTAGCTTTCTGTATTATACTACGTTGTCAAAACCATTATTGCCGTATTCGCAGGAACCTGCCAAGTTCAAATCATTTACCCACACTCATAAAAAATACCGACATATCAGTTTCCAACCATTTTTCTGAGTTTCGGGCCACTGTGTCTTGAGTTGCAAATAGCTGAATACACGGCGTGTACCCAGCGTTGTTCTAATATTTAGGAAGGTATACGCTTCCTTCTAAAACTTCAAGGTGGGTACACGCCGTGTACCCGCGTGTACCCTCCATTCCATCCCTGGTTAGCCCTATCATTGTAGTGTAATCATTTTTTTTACGAATGAACATTGGAGAATACGAATCATTCCGAAATAGGCAGGTTCTGATTTCGAAGAGGTTTCTACTTAGATATTACTCTTGAAATATGCAACTAGGAGTCATTAAATTTAAAGTTTCAGGATAAGAGGATCCAGACAACATTTGGGTCCAGAGGTTGAACACTATATAGAGGAGTAATGGCCGCAATGGATGAATATTATTTCAATTGTTAATGCTTCAAGCTTACTTTCTAAAATTTTCTGTCCATTAAAACCACTGAATATTTCCTGATATCCATTATTTCTCGTAGGTACGACTCTCTTATGGGGTTTATCACCTGTGGGGGTGTCACCCCCAAATTTCTCGAGAACCCCAACTTTTTTCGTTCAAAAACTTATAGAAACCGTGCAAGACTACACTTACACCCTTCCAATTTTGACTATACCCCAAACTGTAAATCATGGCAGAATCCCTGGTTTCACTTTCACTTCGAAGGAACTCAAAACAAGAGCTAAAATAGAATATTTGAACGTTGCAATGCAGCCCACGTTAAACTAATAATGAGCCTCACATGGGACACGGTGGGTTAATGGTAGAGCGCTCACCTCTGGCGCTTGGGTTCGTCGGATCAAACCCTGCTCGTGCCATGTGGGTTTTGTGGTAGGCATACCCCGTGTGCGTGGGCTTTCTCGGGGTTCTCCCGTTTCCTCCCTCTTTCTTCATTCCATCATCATTCATCCGCTCTGAGCCAAAGTCGCCTAAAGGCTTTAAAAATTCGGTTCTAAAATTCAGCAACGAGCATCACCAAGCACCTTAGTAGTTAAAGGGGCTCTTTCTCAGGAATATATACAGTGTTTTCCAAAAGTAATGCGACACTTTTTTTCTCTTTGAAATCCTCAAGGATAGAACATTACTCCGGCATATCCAAAAGGTCTCCAAAAAATAGTGGGACACAATTTAAGCAATATACAGTAATACCTTGAATGTATGTACTAATATTTTAATAGGAATATAGTATTTGTTTATATATACAAAGAATGCCATTACTTTTGCAAAATAATATTAATTAATTATGAAATGGATTAACAATTAATAACCGTGCTACATTTACATAGGATTTTCTTCATATCCTTACATTACGAAGTACATATCCCTTATTTTGCTATATGCTAGGGTATGATGGACAATTGTTAATGTTTTATAATAAAACACATATTTTTGCTATAAATTATATAATTACATCCTATATGTAATGCATAGCCCAGAAAACACTATATCTTATTGTAAGTCTTAATTAAATACTTCTAATTACTGTTCCTCCAACCCTATTGCCTGTGTTCAATGAATAACACAGCACTAATAGCTCATAAGCTGTTACGATCCAATTATTATTGTAAATTACTATACAGTTGTGTCAATTCATTAGTGCAATATTTGTCAGTGAACAGATTTGTACACTAATGAGAGTAATTTATTACCGTATTTAATTTAAATAACAAAGCATTACGTTAAATTAGACCAGGAACATTATTTGTAAATTAAATATTATAATACACTATGTATATACGGAAAATTTAAGTTTTATTTGGCTATAATTTGTGAATATACTGATTTTCCATGATAAACGCGGATATTGAACACCTGTCCTTCTTACTGCGCGAAGCTATCCGCACAAATCGGCCAATCATTTATTCTAAACTGTTAAAAGATTCACTCGGCAGACAACAAGCACAAAATGCATGTTTTTTCTCTTGATCTGCTAGGCAGTCTCTTTTGTTATTTTACAAACACACACAGACAAAATAAGAAAGAATCGGGGGTGTCTGCTGGTAGGGCTAACGAAGAGATCTGCGGATTGCTTTCTTCTTCTTTTTCTTCCGATGTAATGAGGTACACAGATACAGAACTACTCCCTACGACGAAAGCAATTTGGAAAAAGACAACAGATACATATCAAGATGTAAGAGCACGCACAGATATACATAGAAGAAAGATACTTCCTTTTATTTATTTTGTTTTGTCAAAACAGGTATATGAATTAACATAAGGAAGGGAATGAGGTACATTTTAAGATGAAAGATAAATGGCTTTGTTAAAGTCATGACCAACCTAACACACATTACGAATACGTTTTCCATCCCATTAGTTTTTGTCTTTTCAACACAGACAGGAAATGGTAATAGACAATGATGAGATGATAATAGACATTTACAAATATTGTTTAAATACATTTCTCTTAGAGGATGTGATTTTTCGTTTTAGGGTAAAAATATAAAAGTTTGTTTGAACAATGAGAATGTATGAGGAGACTGTACCACGAATGGAGCTTGCAGTATCAGTTTTGTTTTAAAAATACCAAACGAGCACAGCTCAATATGGGAATAGTGGCGTACTGTGGACCCAGCTACACGACCAATACAGTCTAACGAGGTTTTCCAGGGTTTTAACCACAGTAGCACAAGAAAAATGTGTAGAATGTACTGTTGAACAGAAGAGCGACTGGTTAGACCTATAAGAAAGGTAAAAAGCTATGGAAAGAGCAGGTAAGGACCCAGATAATAGAATGGACGGGACCCAGCAACATTTTAGTCAAACGAAAATCACATTTCTTTGTTTTCCTTAGATGAATCACATATGTGAATACGGAATGAAATGCTAACAAGTGCTCTTTGTCGAGTTAATCAGAAAGATACAGATCCTTTACATATAGCTTAGCCCTCGCCGTATTGATATATAACGTATATATATTGTATCCGAATGAAGAGAGGAGCACTGGACATAGATATGTGATCAAGTAAGTTTACGTATAAGGAGAACAATATAATGATGAGACTGACAGATCCTTTGCAAATGGTTTAACCCCCTCCCCCGTGATATGTAAACAACAGAAGCGAATAAGGTTAGAGAGAATGGGACGTCAGAATTAGGTTTAAAATAACATAGAAACGTCATTCGTATTTCTGGATTGTAAAGTAGCATAAGATCTGAGTCCCAAACACGAACGGGGATGATATGAACACAGTACTATAGTTTAAGAATAGAATCCAAAGCAATTGTGACTTTGCCATTAGCTAACTGCAAATGGAAATTAGACATTTTAATTCTACAATACAAGTACAAATTCGCTTGAAAAATACGATTTTTTTTAATGGAACATGTTTCGTTTTGAAAAATGAAGTCCAGTTGAACGATATTGTTGATTATTAGAAGTAATCTTTTATTTTGTACTTTAGTAGTCGGTTTGATATTTTTGGAACACGTTGAGTAAGGATATGGAATTAAAATACTTGTGCATTGCATTTTGAACAAAAACCACAAAATAATATGGAAGACTGGGTTTGTCACTAGGCTACAACAGAGTTGTAGTGTATCTTTTAGTCACTATGGCACAGCGAACTGAATAGTATTTTTATAATACTAACTTAAGTACCGAGTTTTTTAAATATTGATTACTACGAAAGTAAGAACATTATATGTTCATATGTTATATATGAACATAATACAAGACTGTGAATGTCTTCCACAGAATCACAAGCAGCCACATCTTTGCTTGTAATATAGGTTAGTCATAATCAGGAATAACGTCAGTTGTTCCCAAGTATTGGGATTAAGTGAATAAATATTGTATTTGACAGGTTGTATGTGTTATTGTACTTGATGGAACTCATTGAAATACAAGTAATGACGTTAAATACTACATGAAGTGAACCTTGATGCAACTCTTGCGGTATATGATTTTACGAGACACATGTCATGAGACAGATAGGGACAAGTTGTATTCTTTATTGAGATTGGTCAATAAAGTACATAAAGACGTTGAACGAGGATTCTTGGATGTAGTTTTCCAATGGCGGTTCTATGTGAATGTTCGACTTTTGAAGTCAAGCCTGCTTGCATAATATATATTATTCAAAAATGGAAAGCTAATGTTCCGCTAATATGTCTTGCTTGCTTTGACCACATTCACATTGACTCTGGAACTCACGACTGTATTCACATGTTGGTGGAATCCTTGGAACATTACGTAGTGGAAACATTAGCATATGCCCCTATATGCAATGAAATCTATGAGAAATTTATAGACACCGACAACGAACATATTCTTCAGAATTTTCTGAAAACATATAAAGAAATGATTACAAGTACAGAATACGTAGACAAACTGTGTGTCATTCTTTGTACAAAAGATTTCTTACAAAGTTCATTTGGATGTTGTTTGTGAGGAATAGAAATAAAAAAGCATGAGTTTGATTGAACAAGATATTATTTATTGTGCATAATCAAGAATATATACAAAGTAGAACATTCCAACGGATACACGAAAATAGTTATTTCACATGGTCATTAATCAGTATTGTTTTTTGTGAGTACTAAACACAACTGATACAAAAAGTGACGTCATACAAAATATTGTAATTACATACAACTGAAACAAATTATGCAACAACTCAAGCCATACAAAATAATGAAAAATTTATGTTTTGCAAGATAAAGTTCGATCGTACAAAATTTTTGTTTGGTACATTGCAACAAAAACCAAAAGTGAAGTCATATAAAATATTGCAGTCTGTTACTACATAAAAGTATTCTCGTATAAAATATATTTCGTTGTTGTCTAACTTTTAGGATACAACTCATTGTTTTCAAATATCTTAATTGTAAAGAACTTTGTTGTGAACATTTTGGTGGAAAACAATGAAGGAGTACAAAATAAGTTTATTTGTCTACTACATTGCAACAAAAATAAAAGTGAAGTCATATAAAATAGTGCAGTCTACTGATACATAAAAGTCAACTTATATAAAATATTTTTTGTATAATGTGCTTGTCTAACTTTTAGGCTAAAAGTTTTAATGCAACTATCGAACTTTCTTATTAATGTTTTGGTGTAAACAATGAAGGAGTACAAAAGAATTTTATTCGTGGTACTAACACGACAAGATAAATGTTTTACTTGTGCAAAACAGTGAAGACATCTATAACAAGTTATAGAAAATATTGATTGCTGTTATAAGAAATTAGTTTTGTGATGTACATTGTTCTAATGTTAGGACTTGCAAGAATCATATCTACTAAGAAAGTATTAAACCAAAAAATCGAAATTGATAGGTGACGTGCACAAATAACAGTGTTGATCAAGTTTTGTTTTGTTGATTGCAGACATGGATGATAATAAAACATCAATTCAAAGAAAGAATATTTTTCTTTACATTTATTTGTAAACAATGTGGTCATCTAACTTACAGGATACTTGTCACTGTAACATAGTATTATACAACTTACTGTTTGAAATATAGAACAGATACCAAGTTTTCCTTTAAGGAAAACCATAAAGTAACGTCCCGTAGTCTACAGGGCTAGAAGTATTTAATCGACGATGCTTCGTCTGCTGCATAACAGCATGTCGTTTAGTTTGCGGTTTACATACTACACGAAAATCGGGTTTTTCGTAAAATATGATATGGAGTAAAAATGTTTTGACTGTCACATTTTTCTGTAACTAAATGATACATATGCTCAAAGTTTATTTGTCTACGTGCTCGTTGAGAAATAGTAATTCCACGAATTTTAATTACCTTATAATTTTTCCTGTAGTTGTCTCCACCTCATGGTACGCATAATGTTTAGGACCAAGAGAAATCAAAGTTCGTATTTGCCAGCTTTGATTTCATTTTTTAACTGTCCTAAATAATCACCAATAGGAAGCAAAGGAGTTTTATCTCGACGTCTAATGTAGATGATACTATCAGTATCACAGTAAAGCAGTCTGTCAATACCAACGGCATCTAATGTTTCGTATAATTTTAGTCTGGCCCAAGAAGAAATGAAAGCAGCAACTGCTACATTGGTGAAATTATTTTGTGTGTTTTGGTTTTCCAAATTGCGATATGAAACAACCAACTTATCAGCCACAAGAACAACATTTTGCATTTCGAAGTGAGAAGAATAGGCAATCTCATTAAATTCCAAAGTATTATTGACAACTTTTGTCTTTGGCAAGTCAGTTTTTTGGCCCCACTTCCTGAATAAAGAGTTTAAAAATATTTTGGAAATGTATCTTAAACCTTCATTTCTCTGAATGCTATCATAGTCTAGTTCGATTCCCTCATGTTTGCTATACTCAGAAATATACTGCTGTTTTTCTTCGTAGGTTAGACAGTCATCTGGAAAACCAAGCTTCCTGTTTCATTTTCAGAAACGTGTCAACATAAGATTTGAATAGTCCCTCCATCTGCATTTCCCAAATTTCATAAGTATGCAGAATGATATAACCTTTCTTTGATGAGGCATGGAGCACATATGTGCAAAATACGCCTTTGATTGTACGTTGTTCGTAAGTATGATTGCACTTGTCTTGATTTAAATTATCCATACAAGTCCGACCCAGACCAAACATCAGTTTGTTATGTGCATTATAAGCCAAAGAGGAATTGAAAGATTGCTAGGTGGTAAAACTTTACAGTATACAAGACCATGGACTTGACTTGCATCAGGCATGTTATCCCCCTTATGGATTGTTACACGACCAACTGGAAGTGGTTGTTTAGACATTATCCACGGATATAAGCTTGTAAAATCTAGGAACTCACAAACCTCTTGCTCTGTACATTCATATAAAGCTTTAAAGCATTCTACACGTCCGCCTTTAAATGCGTCCCGAGACTGTAATGGTTTTTCCACATTAGGACAATGATCACGGATGACACTCTGAATTTCAGGAGACATTTTGACTTGTTTCTCCCACTCACGTTCCCAAATGGAAATAACTTTTCCATTGCAACTGTTTTTCAAAAATCGTTCACGTGCTAACGTTGCGTCATATCGGCTGTTTAAGCTACGCCCTTCATTATATATTACTTGGTCCCTACATTGGGTTATACAACTGTGGCCATGATAACAACCGTAAAATTCGTAAGCTATACGAGTATTTTTATCATATCCATCGACTCTGAAATTTCTGAATGGTGCCTCTTTAGCATTTTCACATGTTTGTAACTTAATATTCTGTTTAAACTCCACATATCGTAGCCACTGCTTAGCTACATTGCTTTGATTGGTACCATATTGGAAACCTAATAGAGGGATAATTGGAATTGTATTTTCTTTAAGATGGCATGACCGAAAAATTTCCAACGCGCACGCAGCAATTGTGGTAGTATGCAAAAACATTGAAACCCGTTTGTCTTAGTTTCAATCAAATTAGAAAATCGAATGAGACTTAGAGTTAAAACACGTACATCGGTTTTGCAATAGGCTAACAATTCATGCTGGAAATGAAATGTCGTTTTACACATTTTGCATGCCACGTAGCAATTGCTTCTGAATTTTTTGGTGATTTGCTTTCAATATCGTAAAATTGAAGTTTTGGATACAAACCTACATAGTTCTGGTATTGTGGTAAGTTAAACAAATGTGGAAAATCACATTTCCTAAGAGATTCATCTAAGCCAAGAGTTGCAGGTAAATCAGCTAATCGAACACCCATAAACAAGTATGTATCTCTAAATATGATATTATTTACTGTTAGTTGCATAAGTTTATTTCCACGACTGATAGTACTCGGCACTAATTTTTGACGTAGCAACACGCGAGCAACGAACAAATTATCAAAACCATGAGCATTATGTGCAAGTGCAACAACTTGAGTAAACTTGGGACCTTGTTTGGGTACGTGATTAATGAATGATTTCGTAGTATAAAATATAAAATCCCTATTTCCATTAGAATCACCACAAACAGTACATTTGTAACTTTCGTCATTGAGATCTTTGCACTGAAAGCAACGATGAGTGACACAAATTAAGTTAGGATCATATTCTTGTTCCTCATTTCATTTGCACCCAAACGCATCGTTTCCAGATCAAACACAATATAAAGGAAATTTTCAACCCGTTTAGGATTATTTGGTTTTACAAAACACACATGTGTCTCTTTTACATAGTCTGCACACAGTTTACAAAAATGTTCACCACAAATATGTTTGGACTTTCTGCTACGAAGATCGTTTTTCACACGACACTGAGAGCAAAGTTGCACATTTACTTTTTGCTTTTGTTAAATGCTTGTCGAAACATGTCTGATTGACAAACTAACGATTACACTTATCAGAGTACACTGTCGTTCCTTCAGCACTTTTTGAATCGGAATGGTACTGTTCACATTGCGTACATATATATTTACATTTGTGATGTCGACGTTCCATATATGGAGTAAGACAAAGATCACAATACCCTTTACTTCCTAAAAATGAAGTAATTGTCTTAATGATATCGTAATGATTGTCTTCATACCTCAAAAATATTTTTTTCTTAGTTGCTGGTCTGGCATAGATTTTTTCATACTCGCGTGTGTTGGAGGCACGGCTATAAACAATAATTTGGTATATATTCTCCCAATACTTTTGAAACTTGTCAACATCGTCTATACTACCACCATTTGTACTACTTACATTTACATCATAGCATAATTCTGCTGCGTCACAGCTCCACTTTTCCGGATGGGTTTTCATATAGCGTGCATTTTCAAATTTTTATCTGCTCGTAGTTGTCTTAATACTAATGCTTGTGGAAGACAGCCAGGAAAATTATCAACAGGTATAATATCCTTTTACACATACTCTCCAAACGGTAAATACTTAGCGTTACGATCCCGTCCTTGTCCTCGATACGTATCGGTAATATCAACTGTAAATGTAACATTGTCACCCATAAAAATTCCACATTGGAATTTAGTACATTTTCGATTTTTCGTCACATAGCCTCTACAGTAATATGCGCACGAAATTTAAACGGAATGTATATTGGCATTCCCACTGTACAGTTTGAGCTTTGAAAGGTAAAACCTACTTTGCATGCAGGGTCTACATCGCAAAGTAAATGTTCCATGGCAAACTGAAAGAAACTGGTTACGTAGTGTTCCGGATCCCGAATTGAATAAACCAGTGACTTGATGGTAATTTCACGTCCATGTAAGGAGTAATTAATATACTTTTTTACTCGTTCACTTATAATTTCAAACTCATGCCTTTCCCCGCCACCATACATCATAGGTATGTCTTGGTCATTCATCCACTGTTGCACACGAATATCGGCACGATGATCATTGAACCTATTCATTTACACCGGCCCCTCTAAGTGACAGATCAACACAAATTGCTTGATATGTTTTAATAAAACCGTTTATACAGGGTGTCCCATTTTAATAAAACCACTGGAATAATGCAAAGCACTGAAAGAAAATACAAAAAGTTTGCAGTGGTGTATGCACCGATAGACGGGGGACAGCCTTCCATGCACAATGAAGTAATGTCACATGCACACTGTTGCCACCTCAAGACAAACTTATATTTTTTCTAATAGGGTGAAGGTTCAGTATTTTCGGAGATAGTATAAGTCATGATAAACAAGAAAGTTTATATGAACATGGTTCGAATTCTACTTTGTTTTGGAGATACAGTGATTCCAACTTCTAACCCAAAATCAACGCCTAAGATGCAAAGAAAATGAATAATAAGAGAATGAGTAATAAATACTATCACCTCCGAAAGCATTGAACCTTTATCCGATTGGAAAAAAATATAAGTTTGTGTTGAGGTGGCAGCACTGTGCATGTGACATAACTCTATTGTGCATGGAAGGCTGTCCACCCTCTGTCGCTACATGTTCCACTGCACACTTTTTGTATTTTCTTTCAGTGCTTTGCCATATTCCAGTTGTTAAATTAAAATTGGACACCCTGTATATATATATATATATATATATATATATATATATATATATATATATTTTTATTTTTTTTTCTTTAAGATGGCATGACCGAAAAATTTCCAACGCGCACGCAGCAATTGTGGTAGTATGCAAAAACATTGAAACCCGTTTGTCTTAGTTTCAATCAAATTAGAAAATCTAATGAGACTTAGAGTTAAAACACGTACATCGGTTTTGCAATAGGCTAACAATTCATGCTGGAAATATATATGGAGAGAGAGAGAAATTTATTAGTTTTGAAATATCGTTCTTCAATCGGCCCCAGTTTTCGTCATTTCGGGGCTCAAATAGGGCAGATGTTGAAGTTAGGGGGGCACAAAGGGACCAAAACCTAAGTAACCCTAATTGAATCCTTTTAGCCTAACCAGAGATTTGTGTATTCTGAATTAAATTATGATCTTATATTTTGTTGAGCTGTCCTTTCGAATTTCAGTAGGTTATACTGAACATGCAAAAGCGGAGCGCAATACACAGGGTTCCGTTCATTAGAACATTGTTGTGTCCCAATTATAACTAGCCCAAAAAGTAGCTTTTTGGAAAGAGAGAATGCTGTTTAAATGACAATACAATATCATATATTGGTTAAACTGTAGGCCTATGTCTTGTTTATAACTCAATATCGTATGTTCAGCGATCCCTAATATGAAGGAGCATTTTGAATTAGCTAAGTATTTATTGAAGCTTCGGGACTTTTAAGTAACTGTTGTACATTAAAATTCTGTTTCATTACAGCTCTTTTCAATATTTGAGCCAGTTAACAATGCATTACGAAAACGGGAAATGCATATCGGAAAAGCAGAACAGGTTGTGAGGTCTTGTCTGTCAGTTTCGTAGCAGAAAAGACAGTCTTACTAAAGCCAAAGTTAAATGGCAGAACAGATGCACAAGAGTATAACATCATGACTTCCCTCGGTTGAAGCGAATTCGCCAGTTTCCCCTGTCTTTGAAAGATTTTGGTGTGGAATAATATCTGAATATGACTGAAGATGAAACAATTCCCCTGAAGTAATACTTAACGGTGTAGACCATCGCCACCATCTTGGTACGCACTTTCCACTGATTTGCATGGGAATTGTTTTACTCGTCTTATATCTCTCAGGAGCGTAATGTTTAACTTCTGTTTTCGCCTAGTTTCTCGTCGTGTTATCTTGGACTCGTGCTATTTTGTAGAAATGCAATATTTTACACACGAGCAGCGTAATTTCCCCTTTACATATTGTGATTTATATAGCATACTATAATAAAGAGGTATATATTTGAAGAAATTTCAGAAAGCAAAACTATACAAGAGGTAAAATAACCACCAAGACAAATTCGTGAAAGCGGAACTTGAATATTCTATTTCTGACAGGCATAAAATGAGTAAAACACTTCCCATGTAAATCAATGGAAAGTGCGAACCAAGATGGCGGAGGTGATCTACATCGTTAATGAGGCATCATTCGATCATCAAGGGAATAATGAACAGTATTTGAAAGCCCTCAATTGTTTCTTTCCACAGCCGGAAACATTTTTGAACAGTTCCGAGGTATTGCCACTATTGGATCTTATCCGATGTGATAAACAAGCTTTCGAATTGGAAGCTGACGAAGTAAATCTTTAATCAAACAAGAGTGAAAGTATTATTTTAAACATCTTACATGTATCCGTATATAACTGCTTTCCACAATATATGTAGATTATATGCAGGAACTGTAATATGATTGCCTTTATTTACCTGCATAGACAATTGATTAACCAAGGAACAGCGAAGAAGAGATGTGTATGTAGGTGTGTCGCTAGGAAAGCCGATACACTGGAGGTGTGATGTCATTGTCACATGGTTAGAGACGCAGAGCTGTTGCGTGTGTTGTGTGAAAGTCACGCGCATGTGTAGCCGAGAAGGTGGTAAATTCTCTCAGTAGCTCTCTCTCCCTCAGTTCTCTTTTATTCTTCCTGATCAGTTGTTTGAAGAATGCGTCTATACGGAATTGTACGTGTGTGTGTGTGTGTGTAGGTAAGTGCTGCGTGCGTGAGTATATATTTTTGAAAATCGGATTTGTTTATCTGAAGTATTGTTTACGAGTTGTGTTTATAATGAAGGGAAGTTGTATTATTTTTGAAACCCTTTCTTACTTTGATGTAAAGTATTTTTGTATTAACATGTAAAATTATTTGGTGATGAGGATGTAATATTGTTTTTGTGATTTGTGAAATGTTTTGGAATGGATGTGATGTTAATTGATAGATGTTTGAGGTATCTTACACATTCTTTAATCATCTCCTTTACTTCAGAAAAAAATATTTTTCACTTTTATTTCTTTGAAAGCGTTTTCCGCTACGGTAATGGATACTAGTCAGAATCCGAACATTTTAGAATGACGTGAAGTTAAGTATGAAGATATCGGAGAATCTTCTAGACTTCGTCATGCTTGTTTAATTTGTCGGATTCGTAACATAGTCATGCTAGTCATAGGCGGCGCCACAGTGGATACTGTGGGTGCAGCTGCACCCACATTAACTTCGATTTTTAGATTTCCTACAATAATCCTTCCTATTTTGTATATTTATTGTTTCCTATGTTTGGATATATTTGAGTGACTTGTTAAGTCTATCATAAGTTACAGTGTTTTTCTAGCTTTTTAAAAGTAAAACTTAGGGATTGTTTTTTAGATCTTAAGGTTCAATAGTGCAGAGCGTTCTGGCAACAATGTTAAGATGTGTTGGCAGAGCGTCTTCGGCGAACAGTGCGATGTAATTGCTAGTTGAGTTGTTACTGTATGTACGCATGTTAATTTGCCCTTAAAATGTTTAAATCAAAACAACAGGGAACTTTGTTTGGTTGGATAAAAGCCATCTGCAACTTCAAGTGAAACTGCTGGTAAATCATCGTTTAATAGGGAGAAGTAATTGGCAAAGGATAAAGGCGAAGTTCAGGAACAAACTTCTGACGATGGCGATGGATGCTTCTCAAAACTACTACAGGTGAGAAAATAAGCTATTTTATTTTAGTGGGAAAAGTAGTGGAAAAAACTTTATAGAGCTTGGATATGTTTCAGTTAGAAGGCGGGAAAGAATAGGGGCAGAGTTATGCCAATGAAAGGTGAGGGTGAGTCACAATTTTTTTTGAAGTACAAGGGCCAAAATTATTTTTACGACATCAGAAGTAAATATATTTTACAATTAAAAGAAACACGAAGCAACTACCTTACTCAGATTTAAGAACAACCAATTATTTTTTAAGTACAAGGGCCAAAATTATTTTTCCGACATCAGAAGTAAATATATTTTACGATTAAAAAGGACACGAAGCAGCTACCTCACTTAGATTTAAGAACAAATATTGTAGAATAGTTCTACATTATTTAGAATGTAGAGCAATGTAGTAATCTAAATAAATAAAGGTAACCTATTTAAACCTAACAACCCTGGTTTAAACCTCACAAGAACCTGGTTTAAACCATAAAACCTGTTGTTTTGTTTAACATGTTTTTGCCAACCCTGATGCGCATACTGCTGTTCAATATTTGACTATTTTCGACATTAGGAAATAAGGACCGCCGACATATCTACGGCAGATTTTACAAATTTTGGATACAACGAGAAGAACTTAAGCCGGACCGTTCTTCATGGAGTCAAAAGAAGTCAAAAGTCAAAAGAAGTCGAGTTAAAGGAAAAAGAAAAATAAAGACTGAAAAACAGTATGTACGTTGCAAGATTGATCGACATAATTCGTGTGCTGGGGAAGGGAGGGAAACCTCTTCGTGGTCATGATGAAAGCGAAAGAAGTGATGAAAAGAGTTTATTTTTAGAAATGGTCGATCTGCTTAAGAAGTTCGATCCGTTTTTTTCAATATTATATTGAGACAGCGCCAAAAACTGCAACTACCTTAATCATGAGATTCAAAATGATATATATTGCAAGCACTAAGCAGTGTTCTTTTAAGACAGATCAGAGAAGAAATAGTCGGAGAATATGTGTCTATAATGGCAGACGAAACGTCAGATGCTGGCCACCATGAGCAAGTAGCGCTTGTCTTACGATATATTCCTAGGAGACAACAAGTTCCAGTGGAGCGATTTATTGGACTTGTACGTCTTACCAAAATCGATGCTGAATCTATTTTCAAAGAAATAGAAAGAGTTTGTTGTGATATGGGGGTCAAATGGGAAAACACAGTAGCAGTGTGTTTTGATGGGACTTCTGCGATGGCAGGAGAGTTTAATGGTGTACAGAGACGATGTAAGGACAAGAATAAAAACATTGTGTACATCCACTGCTGTGCACACTGCCTTAATTTAGTTCTTGTCAGTGCATGTACTTTACACAAAGAAAATGCAATGATTTTCGATTTCTTTGGGATCATTCAGATGATTTATACGTTCATTGAGGGTAGTCCAATTAGACATGCAACGTTTGTAAAAGTAATTAGGGAGATCGATTTGAAACTAAAAACACTAAAGTCACTTTCCGATATCAGATGGACTTGTGCAGAAGCTGTTGCTGCAGTACGGGAACAGTACAGCTCCTTAGTTAAAGCAATTGAAGAAATAATTGAAAACACAGGTGATTGCAAACTCCGAGGTAAAGGAAATGGTCTTTTGCTTCAAATGAAGACTTTTAACTTCATAGTGAGTATGGAAATAATGCATACAATCTTGCATTTTATTGTACGAACAAGCAAGATGTTACAGTCCTCAACCATTGATTTGTGTGAGGCCATGGATGAGGTTAATAGCTTGTCGGTTGCCTTACGGGATCTTCGAAGTGCTGAATCTGCGTTTGATGATATCTTCAGTAATGCAGAAAAAAATGCACGGAAATTGATATTAGTGTTCCGCCGCGTAGAAAGCGAAAAATCTCTTCATTTGTGGACGACTCACAAGAAATATGTGTTTTTGCGGAAACGACAAAGGAGGCATTCAAGTATTGGATAGCCTTATTCTGGGACTTAACACAAGATTTTCTCAAGAGACTATAGACCTCATTCAAGTAACTGGGAAAATTGTTCGCCTTGCTCAGTGTAATAGTACTGATTATAAAGTAGTAGCAGAACGGTTTGGTCTAAATGCGTCAGAAACTGAATCTGAAATCAGACTTCTACGAGCAAGGCGCTTGAACAATCCTCCATCTATAGTTCTTGATTGGCTAAAGTGATTGTAAAGATCCGGAAGAGAAAGGGTGTATGTGAATTTCTACAGATTGATGAGAAAGTTTTCAGTGATTCCAGTTACTAGTTGCTCATGCGAACGGAGTTTCTCCAAGATGAATTATGTCAAGTCCAAACTAAGATCGACTATGCTTCAACAGAGACTGAACACCATAACGTTGCTTTCTGTTGAAAAGTCGATTTCAGTGAGCAAAGATATTGAAGATGTCATTTAAGAATTTAAAGCTATGGTTCCATTCAACAGAAGAGTGTGCGTATAAAAGCTCTTGTAATTGATGCCATTGCAAAAAAGTACCATTGTACACTTAAAAATTCTGATATTTCTTTGATAAATTCGTAACTCACATACACGTGTATCCATGTATGAAGTTTCTTTAAATATGTACATAAAAGTTTTTATTGCGTACCATGTTAATATTTTTTACTGTGTCTTATCCCTTCCCAGCTTGCACCCACATTACCAAAATCCGGGCACCGCATATGATGCTAGTTAGCGCTGATATTAGACAATGTTGTTGAATGAGAACATATCGTAATCTTCTAGTGGTTCTCTTGCAGAGTACCTGAGGTAGAGCTGATGGGTTATCAAATAGAGAGTCCCGTAGGAAACTAGTTAGAGAAAATGGATAAATGTATGTTGTAGACGTCTTCTTGTTTGGGTGTTTTCTCCAAAGAGGGGTCTAGGATGAGGTATCGTGCCAGAAGCGATGCCTTCTATGCACGTAAGGAAGATACCGGAAGCGTTGCCTTCTGTGTGTCTAGGATGTACCAGAAGCGATGCCTTTTGTGTACAATTAGCTGAATTTAGGCAGAGTACATACCAGAAGCGATGTATTCTGTGTATGCTGGGCTGCTCCAGAAGGAGTGATTAGTTTAGGTAGAGTGCATATCAGAAGTGATGCCTTCTGTATATGCAGGGATGATACCAGAAGCGATGCCTTCTGTGAACAGGTAAAAGGAGAGGAGTTGACCACCCAGGAGTAAGTGCTACTCTATAGTTGGTGAATCCTAGTTTTATAGTCTTCTTTTTGGGCGCAGTCCTCCAAGTCCCTCCATCGACGACTCCAACTCCCTCAGCGTGTTGATAGCAACCCCGTCTGTTGTATCCATGATGAGTTTGTTCTTGTCGTCGGCTAATGTTTATGTGTCACTTTACTGTTTGTTGTGGTTACAACACTTCTCACATGTACGTTTATAAACACTGTTCTGTTTACATAATGTGCGCCTGTGAGTAAATACACGGAACATTGCAATTCCCCCTCGCGCGAGGAGAAAATAGTGAGGAAAATTGGTATTTGGTGCACTATTTTCTAAGGCACTGACAAATACATCGTTTTACACTAAAAAGTATTGCACTTCACTAATCACTTTGTTACATATTCACCACACAAGTTAATATCTATCTATCTATCTATCTATCTATCTATCTATCTATCTATCTATCTATCTATCTATATATATATATATATATAT
>JAGDQP010016608.1:0-17919 GCA_022664845.1 Lepisma saccharinum
ACACCGTATTAGGCTGCAACCCTGACTTCATCCACCATTTCTTTCTGCTGGTCGCTGAACTGGAGAGAAAAACAAAGAGTTCGGTTTCCTTTCATTTTTATATCAAGACGACAACTCTGTTCATCTGATTGGATTGACCATATTCTGGTATTGACATGGACCACCAGAGGAAGCTTCGACAGGCATACTGTCTTTTTTTATGTATTGATGGAAGGGCATGCAGTCACCCGTGTGACTGCTGACTGGGGTCAACGCCGCGGTGAACAATTAATCTTATATAGCGCAGGTGGAGCCGCTAAGCAACACCATCTGTAAATATTGCATTATTTATAATATCTTTCACTCCACATGGCGTACACACAGATTTGAACGGTTGGCTATATTCCAATTATCGTTTAACGAAAGTGCTTTAAAGAAGAGCAATTAATCGGACCGAGCCCAGCCGGACCAGCAGTGTCGGCCCGCCCAAGCCCGGCCCGTGCAGGTCTCTATCGCACCCACATTTTTCACGTGACACCATCACTGCATGTCTCACGGAACCGACAATGAAAATCAATGTGTGTCATTCGACACAAATTGAGATAACACGATTCTCCTCGACCATGTATGTCACCATCTTCAGTATTTAGAACGCTTCCGCCGCGAGCAGATGCCACGATCTTTTTATGAGGCGGACGGTACTGCCCGATCTGGAATAGCTGCGACTTCTAAAACAATTCCTCACGTTTCTATCTGCTTCCATTCCGGAAAAAATAGGGGTCCTAAGAATCCAAATATTTTTCCTAAAGGTTTCAGGGAAAACTATTACTAATATCTGGTTTCCCCAATATCCTATTTTCAGAGGAAATAGAAGTTTCTACTTTGAAAATATTCTGGATTTATTATTATTTTACAAGTGGATAATCTAATTTGCAAAGAGTCAAGAACTATCCACGCATTAATTGATTATTTGTATGAACACTTTATTCTTTAGTAATTATATTTGCATATTGAAGCAGAATAGTTCTCCGTTTAATTTACCTAAATTGTAATAAGAAGAATCTAATGAATATCATACGTTATTTTGTTAGGTTATTATGTTGCTGATATGTTATGTTATTGTTTAATAGTTGGTCTTATTGCTATTAGCCATTAAGTTAGAAAGTATAGTTCATTCACGGTAAGTTTGCATTAAAACTAGTGCAAGGATAATGGTCAATGTGGAACATGAGCATGATTTCCAGATGTTCCATATCAAATTATGGCCTCCCAAATGTTAGTTTTGTAAACGAAAGGAATTACGACTCAGTGTGGTATATAGAACGGAAAAAATAATTAGCCTTGCATTAAATTGTGTTGGAAAGTTAGCTCGAATGAAGTACAGTATTAGTTCATAGCTCACAGTTCAGTTGAAATAACTAAGTAGCTCAGCTTTCGAGAGCTTGGGTTCATCAAATTTGACTGTAACTAAACTAACACCGGGTTTCATAGGATTGAACATTTATTCACTATAGGTAACTGCGGTCAAATATCCTTGGTATAAAATCTTCCACACCTAGCCAGTTTCATTTATGCAGACAAAGCATTATATTTCAAAGATTCTCTTGCTATCACATAGGATTCCTAGATAATAGTTTCGTATTCTAAATTCATGGGTCTATTCGGGGACAATAAAACAATAACTTAGTTCTACTATCAACGCAAACTAAACCATCCTAAAATGGAAGACTCGCAACAACACAATCAATCAGAAGTATTTACTTCTCTTCTTTACTGACCTGTTACTTTTGCTCCCGAAAGTTAACCAGTTGTTATGATAGGATATTAATGATTAAATGTAATTAAAGATACTAAAATTCATGAAACGGATAGATTATATACTATATTTAAGTGATGGCTTTCTTACAAAAAAAAACAACATAAAATTACTTTTTGAGATAACCGTGACTATAGTCAGTCCTCCTTCATTAGGCTTTGTGTAGTTTGTGTCATCAAATTGCTAACGAGACTCCGAGACTCCGAAAGAACTTTTTTTCATAATAAACTACGTAGCAACACATGCTTCTTTTCTCCTCCTCCTCCTCCCCCCTTTTGGGACGCACATTTCTTCTAATTTTAAGAAACGCTTCAACTTTGTTCGATTTACCTCCTGAAGAGTAGATTCGTGAACACACTTTTGGTATTGATTTGTAGAAACCAAGGCAATATGAACAAAAGGAAAAGAGTTCTTTAACGTCTTTATTACACCAATTTAGTAAAGTAGGTAGAGAAGCCTGATGTAAGTAAACATATTTTGGATTTTTAGAAATACCCAATGTACCACAAAGCAAACCAAAGCTATTATTTAAGTGTAATACGTCATTAACACATTAGCTACACTAACGTCAGGAATGCTATAGGTACGTATTGTTCCGATATCAATGCCATCGGGTAAAATCTATTTACATATAAGTGAAAAATCGGTATTGATCTTTGTGAATTTCTATAGTGGAGTTAAAGTTAAGCGTGCTCGTTTCTGTTTTATCCACTATTCAGTTAGAATGCTTTACTAAAGTGAATTCGTGAATGGTCAAACAGGAGGATCGAATTCAGCTCAGTCTCGTTAACACATAATGAGTTTTCTATAGGTCATCCTCAATTCCACTAAATGATGTCATAAACTCAAGTGTCCCACCTGGTCACTTCCTTGATGAATAGTAGACAACGACTTCAAAATCCGGGAATCAGAATTCATAGTATAATATCAATGTAAATTAACTATATTATTTCAGCATTATACAACCTGTAAAGCTAGCATTGCTACTAAATTAAACAGTGCCACCATGGTCAAAATTCAGCCATTTTTCGATAACAGAATTATTTCGAAGCGGCTTTGACCTCTACGGTCACCTGATTTAACGCCAATAGATTATTTGTTATGGGGTTATCTAAAAGGTGGAATTTACCGAAACAAATTACATCCTTCGTTGCATTGAAAGCATACCAGAAATTCAGGAAACGTTTGAAAACATTTTGGCTAGAACCTTCCAAAGTATGTTTCGTCGTGGTCAGCACTTCCTGTGCGATTTCCGACACAAGTTATTATGACGTTATCTCCTTTCTGACTCACTAAGATAATTCCAATTCAAGTTTCTTAAGATATCTTCAATACTATTCCAGTTATTGAAAATGCCTAATAAAGTAGCAAGTAAGACACTCTGGAAGACAAACAGAGAGCACCGATATTGTTCTATAAGTATCGTTTAAGTACCCTGAGAATCTTGACAAACGAACAAAAATGTAGACAGGCAATGCAAGGAAGTATACTAGGGATTTCACTGTAATATGATTGTCTTGTAAACAATATATAGTTCAAACTCCTTTATGATTACAAATCACCTCTATCATCACGGCAGTGAATTTGTTTGCAACTATAACAGGCAAATTCTGGGATAATTTCTTTAATCTTTAATAAACCCCGATATCATTTCATTATTTATATCAAAGCATAGAGGAGTAACACATTTTTGTATAAGAAACCACCCAGTCCTCCTGTTCTATCTGCAGACATTTCTATGCTGATGTGAACTGCAGACAAGATGCAAGCCCAATGAACATTTTCCAGAGGTTCTATCTCAGTTGCATCACATAAATGCTCTAGAATCGAACTCTTGACTGGTAGCTTTCTGCATTAAATATGATCGCCGATGGACGTCATCCCTTACAGACAGTTGGGATTATACTTGGTAATTCTGTTTATAAATGTTGCTCCAATGCATAAGAGAATCTTAAATCTTTAGCAGCTTAAAAATTTTATCTTACATTTCCAAGTTATGAAAGTTTAAAATTATAATAGATAAATTGTTGTAGGAAAATTGATTTCAGTGACTAAGCCTAGTTCCTCTCTAGCATTAACTAATGGTAAGTTCATGTCCACTGATATTGTCCAGGCAAGAGGTTTCAGGTGGTCTCTATAGGGAAAACAATCAATGTTTGTTCCAAGAGAAGGCTTTCAGGCCATCTCCTGGTCAGCTTGATGTGTCTCGGGAGACAAGTAGCGAAGGTTGTGGAAGGAGGGGGTCTTCTTTCTCTTTCCTCCTCGACTCAGTTAATTCCAGTGAGTTAAGGGCCACTCTACCAATTAGGAGAAGACCTGCTTTCAATCTCTGTTCCGCATGAGGCGAAGGGAAATAACCAGTCTACTGCACCAACGAAGAGAAATGCATCACAGTAAATCAACATTGTAGTTCCCGTTTCTCTCTTTCTCTTTAGGTCGCTCGTTCGCTCTCGTTTGGTCTGTTTTTGTCTCTTACAATTACGATGACAAAGTTTATTTTCTTATTTATTGTTTGTTTGAGTGATTCAACAAGTTCGTGGTTGTTAATTTATTTAGTGTGTTTTCTCTCTCTGATGTATCATTGACTATCAATTCTCCTTTCTTTCTTATTCAAGGAGATACATTGAGTTTTATCTATTCATATAAATATACATTGATTCAGTTGTAAAGTTTCTCAGCAAATTTAGGAGCGCTAAGTGTAAAAAAAAACATTTTCAGAGGCCAAGCTTTTTGCACGTAACAATTATAATAGATTACTTTTAAGGAGCTAATGATATTCAAGTATTTCATTCGAAACATCTTACAAACATGTTCGTAAAATATCTTGTCACCTAATACTTTCTGATATAGTGCTTTATGACTTAAAATTCCACATGATTGAAAAGGCGTGAAACAAACACATTCACATGTAATTTTAAAAAGCAGTTAATTATTAAAGACATATATTATTTAAAAAATATTTATGTTATAGATAAATGTGAGATTAAATTGATGTATTTTTTCTCTTACTCTCAAATGTCCATTTATATATTTAGTCTACTATAAGAAAGATATAATAGAGAAAATACAAATGAATTTGCAAGAAAAAATTCAAGAAAACTCTTTACTCGAATGGTTCATGTATACATTTGTAGGGACGAAAAAGACCGGAGGATTTGATAGGTAGTAGAAGATATTACTATTGATGGACTGCGTGTTCTAATGTTCATTTATTCTACTTTTCGGTCTGGGTACACGTTATTAAAACAGATGCAAAACATCATTGGTATGGAAAACGGGATTTAATCATATGGCAGAGGAATCTAAGATCGGCAAATCTGCGGTGAATTGCAAAAGAATTCAGATAAAGATGAGATTTCCAAAAGTACAAAAATAAAATACTCACGAAATGTAGCAACAAATACAATCTAATGAAAATTATATAAAATAATACATTCAAATAAAAATTAAATATAGAAAATCAAGACATTTATGGCAAGGGTTCCACAAACACAAAGTCTGAATAATACTAAAGCTAAAAATATAGAACAATTCCACGAATATATCATACCCGATTATAAAAACTGAAACATAATGTGGATTTATTTTAATTCGTGCAATCGATTCTTAGAAGGTATACGATTCAGGTTTACATAAAGAAATAGAAAAGTCATTAGCGCATGTGCGTAATTAGCTTCTGTTTTCGGGTTATTTAAAAATCACAAAAAGAGCTAGTAAAAATCACAAAAAGAGCCCTTACTTGAGACCCTCGATACCTTTCAAGAGCTCATTGTACTAATCTACAAAATGATCACTATATGTTTTACTTTTTACTCCAGGGCTTTACTTATTCGTAGCATCGCTCTAATATGAATTTAAAATTTTACCTTTGGAACACTAGTTACTGGGTAACTTTTATACAATTTTAAACCTGTTTGTAGCCTTAACCATTAGACCTGTGAGGCTGTATTCGGTATGAGGTATTGGCAATGGGGGTTTTACCCATTCCCCCCTAACCCAGGGTTGTTTATAGATGAGTGAACGTAAGTTTGATTGAAAATTTAATGTAGATGTAATAATTTGATTCATATAATCATGGTTTTACCGCCTCACCGCTGATTACCGTCCCGCAGCCGTGGTACCGGAACTGATGATACGGCCTCGTGTTGATTGCGAAGTTATAGAACGCAAGACGAGAGATTAAATTTATTATAGAATTTTATTTTTGGGTGGGAATCATAATTTTATTTTTTTACGGAAAATAATGACACATTCACCGTCAACGAGCAGCATTCAGTTGCCGTGATTTGCACGACTTCTTCCTCTTACATCTTTCGATCTTCGTTAGAAAGTATTTAACTCGTGCTTGGGGTTACGATCTGCGCGTGAGCAGACCTGATTGTTTATACATTGTAAAATTTGTGAACCTACTAGAACATGTTTGGTGCAGGTGTTACTTTATTTTCTTTGTCGTATTCTTTTATGTCTGCCGCTTGATTGACACCGCCGCCAGTTCAATGACTTTTTGATTACTTTAACAACCTTTTTAATGTTTTGCGTCTTTTGATGCTCGGAACGTGTTAGCACATCCTCCGGCTTTTCTAAGAATTTGAATGCAGGTGTTCGTTTATTTTCCTTTCACATTCTTTTGTTTCAATACATAATAGGTCGACGCGCAGAAAGATAGAACACATTTTTATATTCGCCGCGTAACCAGTGTTTGCAAATTTTTTCTTTCTTTCGGATTCTCCTAATACTCGAAGGAGGAAACAGGTGTTTGTGTGATTGCACAATATTGTACAATTACCATTCAAGTTAAGCTGCCTTCTACTGCTTTCTGTTGTCTTTATTTTTAACTTCTTCCATTTCACATTTTGAACCTTCTTAAAACTAAGGTATCATTATGAAATAAATATATTCTGTACATTCTAACTTTCGTTTTCTTTCATCGATTTTTTAAATAAAAGATTTCGTTTTACCTTTATATGAAAAAACTTTATTTACAATTTTCTTTTCGTTTTATAATATTTTTACAGGAGATTTTACAATCTCATCGTTTTTTTCTGCAGATTCTTAGTATGAAAAGTATATATTACATTTTTTCTCGCACACTGAAATAAATAAAAACTATTCAGAGAGTCCAAAAAGAATAGATTCTTCATGTTCAGTTTGAGTTTTATTTACACGATATAATTTGCAATTTCATTTTAAAAAATTACAATTGGTTTACTAGGTCCATTTCCGAAGCGATCAAAATATTGAGCACATCTATGTTTATTAATATATATTGCAGTCCAGTAACTTCCGCGGGAAGTTCACGGACTTTCATTCACTATAAATGCCGCCGAATATTTAATTTGTTTTGTTAAGGTGAATGAATTCCAGTAAGCGTAGTTGCACTACTACAATCTCGAAGCACAATTTTTAAAATTTTGTCACTCCACGTCTCAATCACTTTCACTTATTGGTGTTTGTTCACACAGTGTTCTGTTTTCAGGTAGAATAAACGAACATAGATGATAAAGAGTTAAATAGTTTGCGTACACAAAAGCTTATCTTAAGGCACAAAGAAAACTTGTAAACTGATGAAATTGGTGAACACAACTTTGTGATGTCAATGCTAAAGCATTATATTTTGAACATTGTACTATATCTTCCAAATTAATCACTGTTCTTTGTAAAAGAGACTCTAGGTAAATTTGGCGTGCTTTGCCGTGAATGAATACACTATCACTGTGCGAGGTATACTTGGTAAGTATGTTTTTAACTTTCCAGTATTCAACTTCGCCTTCTATTCACTCCAAACCAATTACATGCTGGCTAAAATAACAATATACATACCTTAAACTAGGAATAATCTTTGATATTCGAAAAGATCGATCTGTATAAGGGAATCAAATTGGGCGTAGAAAATACATGAAACAGAATGTGCAAGATTTTGACTGAAACCTATTCGGAGATTAACGGGCGAATCTTTAATAACGTCCCATGTAGAATCATTCAAAGTATAAGTAGGAGAAAGAAAAAACATAAAGAGTATATCCATAAGTGTAATCAGAATAAGTGACCATAAGACTTACATTTTCATGAAATACACCAGTTCGAGAGTTTAGGGTGTGATAACTTCGAACATATAGTTGATTAGCATAATCTGGAGTAAGAAAGGTGGAAGGATAAAATTAGGAACCAACTTGTACTTGCAACTTGTTAATATTAAAAGTTTGAAAGTGGAAGGGATTTTACATGGTATATTCCACTGAATGCAGTATTTGCAATAAAACCCATAATGAGACCCTTTGGTACATTTCCAAGAAATATATTATCAAGATTAAAGGAATCAACATTTGCAGGAATAGTAATTGACTTTATTTGGAAGAACTCGATTTGATCCAGAAATATCGGTTTGGAGTCTTCCATACAAATCAATGAATGCGCTAGAAGCAAACAGGAAATTTTTGTTGATAATAACCAGCATTATTTTCTTTGAGATTATAAAAAATGCCCTGCAGTATCTTATACCATAATCCAGTTGTTAAATAAAATTTGTTTGCATCTTCAGAATAAGTAATTAAAGTTTCATAATATGCTCTAAAAGGGGTACATAGCATTTGAAGAAAAATTTTGATCGTTTAAAGAGACATCAACTTGACTAAAACGTGCGTGTTGGAAATTATTCACCGGCGCTACGTTATCTGCCACAACGACCGATGGCCCTTCTGCTGCTGCTCGTAAATTATCTCCATTTCTCCTTAATACTTTACACCTGATATCAAGCTAAATTTGTGCAGAAAGAATATATTCAGCAGTATCTCCAGTTACAAGCAATTCTATAGGCCCATCAGAAGAAAGCGATGTAATTGGTCGGTACTCTACTTTTCGAGATGATTCGATAGCAGTTTGTGTTATAGGGATAGAAACTAAGTCGAATTCATTCTCACAGCATTCATTACTTTTAGGTGTAAGAAACTACA
This sequence comes from Lepisma saccharinum, assembly GCA_022664845.1. Classification (NCBI taxonomy): domain Eukaryota; kingdom Metazoa; phylum Arthropoda; class Insecta; order Zygentoma; family Lepismatidae; genus Lepisma; species Lepisma saccharinum. The sequence continues at coordinate 8,746 of JAGDQP010016608.1, forward strand.
TTTTTAACTGAAAATATTTCTAATCTTTCTTTTCTTGCAATACGTCGTCTTTTTAAAGTTGGTGGTTCAATATGCACGGAAGCCTTACGTTTACGTGCTCTTCTACCGTTATCACTAAGCAAATGATTTACTTTATTTTCAACTTTAGTTCTTATAGATGAACCTGCTTCGCCAACTCCTGCTTTTAAAGATTCCTTAATTGGACAGTTTCCAAGGAAATCTCCCGCATCCTTAATTCCCATTTATAAAGCTTTTTGCCAAATGCTTTTGCTCCTTGTTTAACGAATTACATAGAAAATCGAAACAGTCCGCGAAATAAATTTCCAATCCTATGCCCCCGTTGATAAATAGGCCCTGTAAGGTATACCTCTACCTTTATGCATAATTGTATAGGTTTTCATTAAGATGAGCGACTAAAGTGAAGTGTTAGGTCAATGGTAAATGGTAAATTTCGGATGGTAAATTTCGCCCTGCATGGTCTTTCAGTAGTATTTCTAGTGTCAAATGAAAGTTTTGCAAGTGGAAAATAATGTACATTCTGAAAAGTTATGGTTTGTACTTTCCCATTATGATTATCGTTCAAACTACAAATCGTAAGAGAAGTGTTGAATAATATCTGTATAAACAAATACTTGATGAGGATATCTAATGTCTAGAAATAGCTGTTTAGGAATACGACTATTTTTATAAATATTAATATTAGGTTCAAAACCTAATTGTAGTGCTAATGTGGATGATAAACGTAAAGGTTTTATACCGTGATCAACTGTTACAGTAACAATGTTTGAATATTCAAATTTTATACTTGATTATATTTCATTTAATTCATCTAACAACTGTTGTACGGCGGAATAGTATCCTTGTGGTATTTTATGTTTTACATTATCATACCATATCATATTTTGTCCGGTAATAACATTATCACACGTTAAGGGAATATGAATTTCACTTAATCCTACCATCCACGAATCATTTAAATGTATTCGATTATTAAGAATATTAAAAAAATGTATTGGACTATTATTAGAATAACTTTGAATACTTCCATTAGAAGTAAGTGTAATGTAAAAACTATTGTCACTACTTTCAGAAATCATTTTCTTTTAAAATGTTGTGTTACGCTTGAAGTTCCAAATTGAAATGGTAACTTTTTCCCCTGTACATCTTTTAAATCTACTTGAAGAGTATCAAAATATGTCTTTTCAACTTTAACTAATGTGGACAATCAAAAATAAAAGATTTTATTTTTCCGTAATGATAATCATGTATTAAAATTTTTCGAATTAGCTTCCCATAAACAGCTTGATCTTTTACAATATCAGTACAAACATTTATTTCTGAAGGAATAAGATAATCAAGATTTGTGTGGAAAGCTGCTGGAACATTTAGAAACTTTCATTTCTTTTTCGGATTCATGGGGTAAAAGTGAACTATACGTGTATTCACTGTAGAATCATTACTAAATCCTAAAATATATTGCAAACCCGGACTCATCCCGAAATGATATTCACGTTTACGACTTCGTTTATGAAAAATATAAACTTTATTTCTACTTTCCTCATAATGAATAAGGACAGGATTTTCTTATATTGCTACATGATCATCATTGATCATGCGTTCAACACTAATGATTTCTACATCATGAAACTTTTTATTAAGAATGCTACTATCGTCAAATATATGTACATTTTCTTTCTCGTTGTATTCATTTCCCATCTGTTTAGGTAAAGTCGTACGAGTAATATCTAAAACCGAATGTGTTGATTCATAACATCCGGGTTGAAATTTTATATTATATTCTACTATATTTTTATCCCCTAATTTAATAATAAGTTCTTTTTGAATATTATAAAACTCCACGGAACAGGAAGTCCACTTAAACCTACCACCCAATTTCCCGTTAAATGAACTACCTGACAAAGTTTCGTAGCATACGACCTTGTTTTATTTTCAAAAATATTATTGGAAAAATTTGATGGTAAAGTAAAATAAAATTTATCTGATTGTTCCTGAGACAGCATGTTTACGACTGAACAGATTTTTGTCCAACCCAACTATTCATAGAAGAAGGATAACCTAACCATTTCACATAAATTTATCCATTTCCACGTTTTAAAACTTTCTCAATTAAATAAGTTTTCCGTTTTCCTACAAATACTTTTTGTACTTACAATTGATAAAATGAAAATGTTATAAGTTCAGCATTTTAATATCGAATTTTATAAGTAATAGGGTTTATTTAATACACTAATCCACTAAAAGTATTTCACGATATCATTCCGGTAAATATTCTTTATCTAATTTATGTTTATATTTACTGACTCGAACATAATCTCCCACTTCAAATTTACAATTCTGCTTAACTTTCTTTTGTTGCGCATATAATCTTTACCAAATTTCATTAACATTAGAATCGTTTACTTGTACAGCTGCATATTGAATGGAAGAAAGTTTCAAATGTAATAACTTTTTACAAGATTCTGCAAAATGTGAACATAACTATTTTCAGCAGCAAAGTATTTATAATTAGTTTCTTTCAAAGTACGAGCATCACGTTCGACGAAAGGAGCTTTGATTTCAGAATGTAAAATATAATGATTCACTTGATATTTATGAACAACACATTATACATGATGGTTATAAAATTCTGTTCCCAAATCAGATTTTCAATGAACTAGAGGTACTATTCTTTTATTAAATATTGATTCTATTGCTTTAGCCATGACAGGAACCGTTTTATTTTTAACAGGAATACTTATTGCATATCGACTAAAAGCATCAATGCTACATAAAATATATTTATATCCATTATTATATTTTGATACATTTTGCATATCAGCTATATCGATTTGAAGTAATTCATTAGGTGTATTAACATAATATTTTTACGGGGAAAATATTTATTTACAGGAGCATGTAAAGTATATGTAATTTGTGAAGTTAACCATCTTTTACTTTATTCTGAGAAAGACTAATTTTCTTTTTTAATTAGAAGCGACATTTAAAACTTGAATTCTTTATAATTTTTAATAGTGAAGAAAAACGTTTCTTTATTCCTTCCCTAACAATATTCTTCTTTTTCTTTACTATTACTTTACTAAATTTCTTCTTGTTGTTGTTTACTACTTTATTAACACTATTCTGTATTTTAGACAAATCTGCGCCAAAATGAAAATTAACTAATTCTAAGGTCATATTAATATTTTGTAATACTTCTTTAAAATCTTGAATGTCAACTGGATTTTTAGAAGCCTTTCGAGTTCTTATCACATCATTAATAAAATCAATAATATTTGAACCTGGAATTACTTTGTTATCTATGAATACTGCGCCAGTTTGATCGTAACTGATACGATTGGAAGCCTGCAGTAGATTTAATAATACTTGACACTTTTTAGCAAATGATTTTTGTACCGAGCTAATAATATATTCAATCATGGGTAACATATTTAAAGTTTCAGAGTTGTAAACAGGTAAAAAAATCGGTTTCTAAGACTGTGGAGTATATTCTAAATAACAATGTAATGCTTGCTGATACGTTTTCCATTTTTCATCAGCAGAAAAATCACTTCGCTTAAAAATGTTATCCATTTTATTATCCAAACGTGTTTGATGAGACTTTACAGACTTCATAATGGAATACATTTGCGCACTTGCATTTTCTGCAATGAGCCCCATTTTCTGAAATTGCGAAGACATCTTAACAATTAAATAAACTACCAACCACTGCACTTAAGATTGGAGGTAACAAAGGCAGAAAAGCACCTCCTTCTTGCATTAACAGTTTGCGTTTCTTTTTAAACTTGATCGTTTGAGAGAGAGTGCACGTAATGTCTTCTTATGTCGACGCAACCTTTGCTTTTGACGATGAGAGTTTAAAGCAATTTACCATTTACAATTTAAAACAATTTACCTACGTGCACAATAGTTGAAATAACACCACCAGGTGCACTCTGAACTAATGATTCACGCTTCTTATTCTCACATTTACATATTGCACGGAGCTCATTCAGATGATGTTTCATGCTTGACATCTTGATGAAAATTGACCTGAATTGGTTTATTCATATCTTTTACATGTGCATAGATATACATAGTTGCATCTAAAAATATATCTGTACGTAGACGTAGAGCATCCGGTGTAGACTGAGTTAAATCAGCAAGTAAATATGATTGAGGATCAGCAGTACTATTTTCAAAAACTTGAATTACATATTTACTACTTTGCGGCATAACTTGCATTGTTAAATATTGTATAATTATGTAACCTATCTCTAGGATTCTTAAACGCAATCATATAATGGGCGTTTAGTGAAATATCATGTCATATTTTGTTTGGGAAATAAAATTTTAATTATAAAACTTACACTTAGATTCCTATGATGTGAAAATTTTGGAAACGTCCGCATTAGTTTCAGTCATAAGATCATCGAGAATTATCAATGAATTTTCCTGAATTTCAAAAGTATTCATATCAGAAATTCCAAAATTAAATCGAATATTACTGATCTGACTAGATAATTTAGGTATCACAGCACCATAGCACCAAACTATTTTCTTAAAATTACTAAAGAAATCGTTCCACAATGGATTAATATATTATTTACAAAATAAATTTCCCCAGCCTTACTGGGGACCGAAAGCAAGATAGTTGCAGGATGAAGAAAGGAAAGCATCATGAGCTACCAACAGAAGAGAAATAAACTAAGATTTGTTAAGTCTTCTCTTATAGACGAAAGGAAGTGTTTCGTATTCATTATGAAATTTACGTTTACTTGCCACAATCTGATGTGTTTTCGTTTCTGGTCTGAATATAATTTTGAACTCGGGATTCCTATAGACTCCATTACGATTACTAATAATTTTCTTGTCATAATTATCTTTCACTAAATTTCGAAAGTGATCGAAATTTAAAATTTGACGTGCAGATCAATTTAAAGTGATTCCCCGAATTTCGAAAGTAGATTTAATATTCCCACTCTGAACTTGCCTTTTCTTCAAAGAATAATTTAAGGCCCTAACACAATGAAAATCAGGATCACCCACCTTTCTCTGATTTCGTTAGTTAAATATCCTAAAAAGTTCCCTATAGGAAGCAATTCGGGTTGATTTCTCTTTTCTCTGTTTAAGATATCTGAGTAGATAGTATTTTTTATTCCTACTTTTCCACTAAACCACATACTTTCAATCTAGCCCATGATGAAAGAAAGGCTGAAGGAATAGCATTAGAAAAGGAATTAGGAGTATTAACATTTTCTAAATCCTTGTGTTTCTAACAAGGGATCTTCTCCGATCAGAAGTACATTGTATACTTAAAGTGAGGTGTTCGGAGAATATCCGAAAACGACTTAGCATCATTAACTACCCTGGTCCGTGTTAAAACATTTTCCTGCCCCACTTCCCAAACAGAAAATCTTAAAAAAAGTTTTACGATATAACGCAAATCAGGGCTTTCACAAATGCTGTCCGAATTGAGTTGTATGCCTTCGTGCTTAGCATATACTTCAATATACTTTTGCTTTTCCTCCTTACTAGTACAATGAGATAGAAAACCAGAAGCTTCCTGTTTCATCTGCAACAAGTTATTAACATAATCTTCAAATAACCACTCTTTCAGTTTAACTCGTAAATTTCATAAGTACCGAGAATGGTATACCCTTCCAGACTTCCATGCAATTCAGGAGCGCAAAATGTGGCGGTGAAACAGCGTTGGTCCACAGTGTGGTCACAATCTCCACTATTAATTTCCTCCATATAAGTACGACAGAGGTCGAGTACGAGGCGTCCATTCGCATTATATGGAAGCATACGAATAGCAAAATTTTCAGGGGGAAGAATTTTGCAGATAACAACTCCATGATTTTTTCGGGATTAATAATGCTTGCCCTCGGTACATGCTGGGCTTACCAATAGGGACAGGTCTCTTTTTGATGACATAGGGATATAAACTGCATATGTTAACATATCGAATTATTTCGTTTTTAGCACACTTATAGAGAGATCTGAAAACCTCCCTTGAAAAAGTGTTTAGGCACAAATCCACCTTCAATATTTTTGTAGTGTACTTTAATAAATTTACGAATATATGGATTTTCCTTCACTTATCGATCCCATTCATACATTTCTACAAAGCTTTTGATCACAACGTTCTATTTCTTTCTCCCTGATGTCGCAATATCTTGGTCATTTCATATTTTACCATTCGTGTCATTAAGAGACATGTGGTGACCCTGCTTAGTTCATGAATTATCATGCCAAAAGCACCCATAGAATTCATAAGCAATACCATGTAACTTGTAGTACCCGTCCAATTTGGGATTCATCTCCGTTTTCATCCGTATGAATTCTACGTACTTTAACCATAGTAATGCTTTGTAACTTTGAGGGTTACGCTGTCGATACCCGAACGGGGGAATAACAGGAATACTTTTCTCTTCTAAAATTAAAGAGCGAAAGCATTCCATAGCACACGCAGCAATTGTACTTACTTGAAGAAAACATTGGATTCCTTCAGTCTTTTGTTCACTTAAGTCAGAAGTTAATGACTGCCTCAGATAATATAGGCATATCGTTCCTGCAGTATTCTCGCATTTCACGTTGTGAGTTAAAGGTAAGAAAGGAAGGAATGACCACACAAGATCATTTTCCACACACTTATGCCAAAAGTTCAATGCATCAATGTTAATCTTTCTGAATTACCTTCATCATCAAAAAGTTCAAGTTCTGGCCATGGTCCATTGTAATTTTTATTTTGCTCAGTATTTAACAAAATTGGGAAATATCCCTTCTTTATACGTTCACCTAATTCCATGGTAGCTGGTAATTTAGATAATTTCACGGACATGAACCATCTTTAAAAGTAATTACGTACACTCATTTGGATAATTTTCGCAATTAGGGTTATTATTTGAGGAGCCATTCCTTCTTTATCAATGACTGCACGTGCAACAAACACGGAATCGAATTTCGCGGCATTATGTGCTAAACATACTACTGTATTAAACCTAGCACCTTGACGTAGAACGTGCTTTACAAAACTTTCCATATTGTAAAACGCAGTCTTTTTCCCCTTATTAATTACTGCTTTGAAAGCAGTTGTAATTATCCTACATACGGTTCTTACATTTAAAAAAGCGGTGTGAGGCGCATATGAAATTTGGTCGTTGTTCGCCCTCACCATTTAGTTCTCATTTAGTAGCATAGGATCAAATACATACACTACATAACAAATGTCCAGATTCATTTATTGTTTCGTCTTTTGTACGAAACAGAAATGGCCCTTTTTAACTTATAACTTGCAAATAGTGGAGAATCGATCTCCACATTCATGAGCATTATTACTCTTTCTTTTTCGGGTATCGATCTTAACACCACACTGTTGACACAGTTTAACATAGTAACATACAGGTCTTCCCTTCACTTTTGTTCAATATTTATTATAGCATGATTGCGATGGGAAAGTTCTTAATCAACTGTTACAAGTAATGGAATTCTCATCGTCAGAAGTTTCAAAATTATGTTATTCCTCGCAATGCTCGGAAAGGTATTCACACTTATGTTTACTTCGACGTTCGTATGGCTTCAAGCAATCATAGCAGTAATCTCTCTGTCTTCAAAAGACGGTAATAGTCTCAGTGGACTCGAAATGCTGATAAAAAATGTTCCTGGTTTCAACATTCGCACTATAAATAGCCTCAGGGTGTGAACGAGCTGGTTTCAATGCATACACTTCTATCTGAAAATCATTACCGTAGAAATTTTGAAACTAATCTATATCATCTAAACATCTACCCAAAGTTGAAATATTAACATTTGCTCTATTACAAAGATTATTACCATCCTTTCCCCAATTTTAGGATGCTTTTTCATAAATTTTACCATATCATAATGAGAAAGTGCTTTCCTCTCCGCCATAATTAAAGCTCTTGGTCATACGAATTGGCTCCTAATTTAGGCACTGGAACAATGTGTGATGGTAAGTACTCCTCCAGGGGTGCCTGTCAATATTAATCTTTTGCTTTCGCCTTGTCTTCGAATAGGGTCGGTTAAATTACCCTTAAGCATCACAGTGTTAGCTAATAAGAAATATTCGTTCCAGTTGAATGTTCAGGGTTTAAATGAACGACTACGCCACGGAATGTAAACGTCTTTCCCGTTGACATCATTACTACTTTCAATACTAAATATGACCCAGGATTGTGAATCTACACTAGATAATAAATTGTCTAGCGCAAATTGAAAAAAGTTCTCGACGTACTCAGCTGATGTCAGAGTGGAGGTCCCAGCTTTAGGACGTATGGAGATGTTTTTACCTTTGACAGGAATATTATCAAGCCGCGCACGCTTTCATCTATAATTTCAAACAAGTCACCTGCTGTTCCCTGTTGTACAATAATATTCTGTTCACTCTGTTCAATCTCCTTCATTTTTTGAAAAATCTCCTCAACAATATCGACACCCAATGGACTACCCCATCCCTCAAAGTAATCGTACGTTTGATCACATATCTCATTACCCTTAGGAGAAAGAACAGTCCGTATCACAACAGAAACTATTTTGATTTTCAACAGCAATTGAGCTAGAAGCAATAAGTGGAGGAGCAAAAGAATTAGAAGGTACAGGTGCAAATGAAGTAGAAGGTACCGGACTGCAGATAGGTCTAGCCGTAATTACGAATGTAGTTGCCTGTGTTAATACAGACGTAAGTACATTGACAGGAGCAGAAGTAGTAGTAGAAATACAGGAAGAAGTTTCGAAGCAAGAAGACATGGTGGAAATAGGAAAAGAATCTCCAGAGAAGAGGGAGTACTCCTGATTGGGAGGGACAATATTCAATAATTCGTCTTCATTCATGGAAACATATAGTTCATAAATATCATCTCACGCAATCGGAATCAACCCAAATAGAAAAGCTACATGGGGTGAAGTATTCTGCCGTTATTGTTGTCAATGGGTTCACTCAAGTGCATATAATGCTGGAAAGCCAGCGCAGCGTTGGAGGAGGAGTCAAAAACACCAACGTTCCCTAACTGAATTAACTCATTCACATGAAGACAGGCACCAAATAACGTATTAAAATCATTCTTTGATAGAAGACGCAAATGAAACAGAAAATTAAAAACATTACCTGAATTTCTACGTAGTAAACCCTGCATCTGCACAAATCCACCCATG
>JAGDQP010016608.1:20516-40245 GCA_022664845.1 Lepisma saccharinum
GTTCAGTCTTCAAATACGTTGACTTGTTCAGAACTCTTGAGTTCAAATATCTAGAAATTAATCTTCTCAACACAAAAATGAACTATCAATTCGGTTTCAAAGAAAACAAGCAAGTTCAAACTAGTAAGACAACAGAATTAGACTCCCGGAGGATGCCCGTCAGCTTCAGCTTACAAATTCAAACTTAAGTTCAGCGCGGTCAGCCGGTGGCTTTCCATAAGTCAGTTCAATCTACGCGCAAGCGCAGAACATCAATTTTGAAAGCATGTAAATATATGTAAATATTTAAGTAAATATATGTAAAAGCAGACATTTACAGCTGAAAAGTTGATAATTTTCAACAAACAGCTATAAATGCTCTTATATTTAAAAGAATATCTTAAATTGCTACTATTAGAGGAAAGTATCAAGAAAAATATTAACCGTTAAAAATAACTCTTATTTTTTAAAAGATTATTTTAAACTACTATCTACAAGTGGTACTTATAACAGTGATTTGTAACAGGTACAGCATAACAGCTACATGCAGCAACCACAGATACCCATTTCAGACTTTGCCAATTTTCAGCAAAATCTTGACAAAAAATTTAAGGAAAAAGTTTCAAAAAATATCTACAAAATATGTTTAAAACAGATTTTAGAGCATTCCGAGCAACATTAAATTTTGCCGCTACAAAATTCTTAGATCTTCAGTCTCCTCTGGACTCCTGAAATATTTTAAGAAAAATTACAAACTCACTCAAGATTCTTTCAACACTACACCTTACAAACTTCTCTCAATGTTTAATGATATTTTCATTTCACACACGTTCACAAAATTTCTGGGGGCGCTTTCCAAAAATTAAAAAATATTATCTCACACACTCACACATGTAGTATAGGTATAGAGGTCAAAATTGTTAAAGTTTGCTGCTGTTGTCAAAAAATATTAACAAATGATATGTCTCATGTTAGTTTATCAGTCGTAGTCGGGCCGGTTCGGTTTCAACTAACATCGCCGTTTGAGTTATTTCAGCCGGATTAGACGGTACAAAAGAATTTCGCACTGACGTCCGGCATTCGTTAAACTGCTGGTGGTCGGCGTTCCGTAATCAAATAGCAACTGATAGTACGCAACCGATAATTTAACAATAAATGCCTTAGCAAACTAATGACGCTCGGTCACACGCGTTTGGTTTCGGGAAGTATTACTTGTGCATGGGTAGGTATTATTTTAGCAAATTATTATTATTATAAACAGCTTAAACGTTGTATATATTCCCTGCTCCTACTCTATTTTAAGATTAAGTACATTTTCATCTTAATCTGCTACCAATCAGCGCTAAAGCAGCAAATCAAAGGTTGCGGGTTCTAATCTCGCCTGGGGCATGCATATTTTAATTTTGGATCTTATCTATAATTTCCATACAAAATCAAGTATATCAGAGTTAGATTTCTATGTTAAGCTGTTAAGCAAAGGCCTATAAGACACAGCGACTTGAAGGTCCCTGATTTGAATCCCACCTGGAGTATGAATATTTCTATTATTGTATTTTATCTACAATTTCTATATAAAATAGTTTACGAAAGTTAGGTTTCCATGTTTAGTTAACCGATGGGCAGTAACACATCATGTTCAATGTCCCGGGTTGTAATCCCACCTTCAGCATGTATATTTCTTGTTCAATATTTTAACTATAAAATGAACAGCGCATACAAAATGAAGTATGTGAAAACACTATAAATCAACTTTCAGCTAACGCTTTCGCTCAGACAGATTTGTTATTCATTCATCAAGAAACAAAGAAAATTTCTGGGTCACCCCTGTTAAGTTTCTACAAAGCTGACTTTCAATGGTAGTTTATGAAATTTCTATTAAATTTATGCCAAACATCGTATGCGTCATATTTGTGAAGTAATACCTCCGGGAATTGGCAAGCAATGCCTTTAAATATTATGGTTCCAATACTTCAAATACGACCTAAATAAAAGTTGCCTAAAGGCTTTAAATGAATAATTGAATTGTTTTCTTGAATCGGTTGCAGTTCAATAAATATAATATATATATATATATATATATATATATATATACAGAGTTGCTTGCTGACTAAAGAATAAAGAAAGTACATGCAAAACCTTTCAATCGCTTTAAAACACCTACGAAATCCGGTAAATATTCTGTCACTAAAATATTTCTGCGTGTGGCAACAACACCCAAAATCAGATTAACGCTTTCAAAGCTATGAGAAATGTAGTGAATAGAAATCTTATTCGTTTGTTAATATTTCTGCGTCTGACAACAGCAGCCAAAGCTTGCTTAAAGTTCTTACAAAAATATAGTTACCTTTTTATTTCACATAAGGATATGAGTTAACTAAAATATTTCAGCGCTGGAAGTTAACCACAATTGTACAAGTACTGTATTTTTTATAAATATTATCTAAAAGTGTATATTCAAGCAATAATTTGAAACAAAATACATTCCTCACCTAAAATAAAGGTAATAAGGGCTCAGCATTCGCCTCTTATGCTAGGGCATCATGCCATGTGAGCTTTGTGGTACACAAAGAGCGTGTGCATGAGAATTCGCCTGTAATATCACAGGATTCTCCCGTTTCTTCCCACTCTCTTCATTTTATCAATTCATCGTTTCAAAAATTCATACGATCTAAGTTAAAGATGCCTAAAGAACAAAACCATTGAAATAAATAATTTGAAAGCATAATATAATCAAGTTGATGATTCTAAATTCCTATTCATATTCCTAGTGTCCTGTCCTATGTCGGCCTGAGCCTGAGATGGTTAGAGATTGTTAGAAAAATTTGGTTAAAATGTTCACTTTGTATTCCTATAAAACATAATGTAAATATAATTAGATCTTGACTATGCTGCAGTGATAAACATTACCTTAAGCAAGGCAAATACACGAGAAGTTTTAGGTTAATAAATCTATAGTAAACAACAAAGGAGGCATGAGCTAGGTTAAATATCTCAACGTTGTAAGTGAATCAAAAGTGTACAATAAGTATATTTATATGAATTACCCGTTTCTGTTATCCATAGCGAGTCCCGGGTTCAATTCATGGTGTGGTCTCAAACAGTCTGCGTTTGAATCAATGTTCAATCAAGACTATGATGCAACTAGAGAACCTGCTATCAGTAAAATAGTGGTAATCATAGTGTCAAGGCTTTTTCTCTGAAACTTCCGCCAAATGTCTATTTTCAGGACGGTTTCAACTATCCATTAAAATAAAAATGAATAGCAAAATATGCTATATAACATTTTGCCGGCTTCGTAAGGTGAAAATGATTGAGCATAGGACTGTAACTGAGAAATATGAAAGTGCTGTCTTCACATCCCCCATTCATTTAAAAAATTCGAAGCAGCACGAACAACACAAGTGCCCACGTTAAAGTGTATGTCACATCCTTACGACATGAGCTTCAACTAAAAAAAGGAACTGGCAAATCATCCCCACTTCACCTTGCTCTGAGACCTTTGGTCAAAACACCCATCATCATTGTTTTTAATAATTTAGCAAGCATCAGTATTTTATTTAGCCACGATAAAGTATTCGCTTGGTATTCGGAAGGGCTAAGATCAATTCTAATGACTCCCAATACAACATAATGCAATTCACCAACAAAAAAACTATATTTTATTTGAATTCTTCAGTTGAATTTGTCTTTACAGTCTCAAACTAGGCAGTCATGGATTCAATTCGCGACGCCTACATCAAATTTTTCCAAAGAATTTGAGTTACAGCAACACGCAATCTGTATTATCATGGGCCACAGATTCCATTATAGTCTCTTTCCAACATCCTCTCCCCCTCTACCCTATTAAGGCTTCAGTCCTTAAGTAAATTTAATATAAGTATAAGTATATAAGTAAATTTAATATAAGTAAATTTAATCACAAGTGTTAAGAAAGGAGATTCAATTACAAATATTTTAGTATGGATAAAAAAAGCTTCAAAAATTAAAATGAAAAAGCGATCCCAGATTTGAATCCCAGTTAAGACATGAATATTTCTGATTCTCGATATTAACTAATATGTGATCCAGATACCAAAGTTAAAAGGTCGTACACAAAATTATCTTCAACATATCACTATTTAATAAAAAATATAAGATGATTGAAAATAAAGTACTTCCTCTTCCACTGATGACGATGATCTTGTAAGACAACGTTCAACTTGCAGATAAAGTCAAAACAAAATTTAAGGCAGAGTCGATCAAACAAGTCTCAAAGACAAAATCAGTTAAACAGTAAAGCCGGGGGCTCCATTCGAAACATTTATATAATTTGTAAAATCGTCTGGAATTTTCTATAGCGTCCTTCAGCGAAACTAAAGATTCAAAAAGGTCTGGAACATTCTCACCAAAAACTATTCAATTTTGGTTATCTTTTTAAAACATTTTCCCAAAGCACCGCATCTGCAAAACAACTAAACATTCCTCCTAACATCCCCTGCTTTCGGCCAAAAGAGGTTGGGACTGAAATAAACTCCTTGTTTTTAATTCATCGTTGTTTACAATCTTGTGATGCAGAAGAAACAACATACATTTAAAGAAAAAGACAAAAGTAGACTTGTTAAAATCACATTTTTATGCCGGCGTAATAAAATCAAATTGCCGTGTCCTCATAACGTAAAATATCTATTTAAATGTCCTGAAAATCTGGTTTTCAATTTTCAAAAGTTTTTATAGCTCTGTTTTCACATTCTGTTCTCCTTTACAAGCCTTGTCAAAATCAATTGCTGGCAATAAAAGAATCAAAGCCCTAGTCACAATGAGCGCAGTACCTGAAATTTTCTGAACAGCCAAACTATAGACCTCAGCGGTTCTTTTCTTAACAACACTCACTTTACAATAATAATAATAATAATATGGTTAGGTTTTATTACAGGTCGCTTGAAAAAACACTTCAATACAAACAATATATAAACGAAAACACCATTTTCCAGGTTACAAAGAGACATTTTCCATAAACATCTGGAAGCTTGTGTTTGAGATGCCTCTTTTCTATTCGCTACAAAAAAGCACAAAAATGTAAGCCAATTGCAAGTCTTAAGCTTGAATTAAGCAAGACCATTAGTTAACAATGTATAGAATATTCTCGATCGAAGGAGTTCCTTAGCACCTTGCCATATAGTAAAACATATACCCTGGTTATTCCAAAGTCATACATTGTAGAGGAAACATCTGCGTTAAACTTAAGCGAGAAATCTCGGAATAGTTCTTTGTAAAAATATGACAATCTAACTAACAATAATTTCGTTTGTCAGTTATCAATAAGCCCGAATAAATAGATTTATATCCTTAATAAAATCAATATCATCTTGTAAATTTAATATATCTCGTCGCGTTGTACGTCTATGAAGATAGGTTTACGATCGGCGCGGAGCGGGCAGTACGAACTGCGATGCCGGGGCCGTATCATCGGTTGCGTTACTACGGCGAGCGAAAGGCGGCAACATTACAACAACATGGCTGCTGTGTAATGGCGAATTACAACAAAAAATGTTCGATTTATTCAAATCGATAATTAATCAAATTGATAATCAATTTCATATCAACGTCATTGCAGTTTTATGCTTTCTATAACCACCTCTGCCCAAGATTACCTGCTCCTACTCCTCTAACATCGTCCTTCAACAACCTCAGCCTGCTAGGTCTAATGGTTAAGCCTAGAAACATGTTTAAAAGTTCCTAATTTGTGTGTACTCTACTACTTGGAACACAAGAATTTTGGTCATGCATTATATTTTATATCTAGAATCTGTAACTGAGTCCGCTAGTTTATTTGTACAAAAATGTACAAATACCTACAAAAATAAAGCAATACTTACAACGTAAAATCACCTTATAATTCACAGATGTCAGTGCGTCACGAAGAGATGTCAGTGCGTGATACTGTTTTTTCCTCCTATATGCTCGTTATAATTATATATTCTGATTTTTTTTAATAGAAATTAAACTTAACACATTCATCTTTAATGTTTTTTTTTTAATTTTCTGGGGGTCCATACTTTCAAAGAGTTTGCGGTAAATGTATGTCAGAGTGTAAGTGCGGGTTGCAAAAATGTCAATGCGTGACGACAATTTTAACATATATGAGTTTACCTCTCTTTCACCGGGAATGTATTCTTCAATGTCTCCTCTATCAAACGGTGTGCTGAAATCGCTTTTTTTAAATTATAATAGATGTCTAATTATATTTTTTTAAATAAATTACCCCTTAATAGTAAGCAACCAACCAAACATTGCTTTTATGGTGGTTGCAGAACGTACAAGGCAAACATTTTGACAATTGCTTTACATAAAGGTAATTTCATTTCAATTCAACTTCTTATGGTTTCACATTTCTAAAAATAACAACAAAAACAACACTCACAAAATTTAGCAACACAACAATAAAAATAACACATTCAAATCAAAACTAAATATAAAATCAAGACATTTATGACGAGGCAACCAAATATAAACTTTAGATAATGACAACAAAATCATAAAACCATCAAGATATAAATACTTTTCAGAATTATTTTATTATTAGTAGTAGAGTAGTAGTAGTAATAGTAGTAGTAGTAGTAGTACGACAGTTATAACATTCAACACTTTCAAAACATAACAGTCTTCTTTTTATACTAACACAAAAAACAAAATTATACACAAATATATTCTCATACAAAGAAAAATAAACATACCATCTGTATTATTAACATTATGAAGAGAAAGTCACAAATTATTTCAGAAGTAATGGTCAGGCCTAAACTTCTCACTATTCACTACTGTGAATTATATCAGTATGGTGGGTTTTTGTA
Organism: Lepisma saccharinum; assembly: GCA_022664845.1. Classification (NCBI taxonomy): domain Eukaryota; kingdom Metazoa; phylum Arthropoda; class Insecta; order Zygentoma; family Lepismatidae; genus Lepisma; species Lepisma saccharinum. Next base: position 27,326 of record JAGDQP010016608.1, read on the forward strand.
ATTAAAAAGAGATGTCACTACTGTGAAGCGCAGAAAACACTGTTGCAAACTGTATATATTATACGAGGTTAAACGTTCAGATGACGCTTACTATGTTCAAACTGCTCTACTATTCATAGATTGTAACACTGAATTCTGCGCTTTAGTTATGATGTATCGCAAGGCAAGGACATAGCAAATTTCTAATAATCCGACGTAGTGTTAGTAGAAAAGTTAAATTTTATATCAGGTTGGCAATATTGACAACCCAATGGCAACCGAAAATTTTCGCTGACATTTTGAATAAAGCACATCATTAGAATTACTTCCGTTTAAAAAAAACAGCATAATTTTTACGAACGTCTTCATAATGAACAAAACCCAAAACGAACACCTTCTTTTTCTTTTAGAACTAGGATTTTACATTAGAAACAATCATAGTATCAAAAAAGCAAATTTGTACTAACCTGAAATTATAACACGATGTCTTTATTTGAATCGTTGAGTTGAAAAAGGAAGAAACTCCAAGTACCGTACCCTACATTTGAGAAAATCGAAAAAAATAGTAGTTAACAAATTGCTCGCTCCAACAAGGCCAAACTCGATTCCCTGCTTACAAGGACTGTAGAAGAAACAATACATAATCATTTTCATGATATGTAAGTCTTTCATTGCTCTTTAAAGATGGTGGAGTATCTGCCTGTTATAACTCAATGAAAAACCTGAACCACTGCGTTAAATCATTGCAAAAAAATACAAGATTAATAATTTGGAGATAATATACTAAATCCAATCAGTGAAAGATATCAAGAAACACATTTCTGAAGACGTTTATATAGGAATTTGTGAGTTTTACAACCAGAGTAATACGATTCCAAACTTTATGTGCTTATCATTGCACCTCTTTATTATTACTTACATTACAGTTCAATCGCTTTCTACATCTGAGTGATTATTATTCATCTCTGGCTGCTGAATGATACTGTAGTAAAATTCAAGGTAATCTACAGGTAAACCTTATATATTTTGTGATTTTAGCAACATCTTGCATTTCATGTTTATTTAGGGAAATAAGTAATTTGTATACTTTGTCAAAGGGACATATCGGTTTCGCACTCCCCTCTCTAAGTGTGAATGTTTAACAGACCAGGTAATCAATGCAATAGAAAGTAAAATATTTCAGGCGTATGCGCGAACAATGAAACAAAGGTATCTGATGTGTCCTTGATATACACAGCGGCAGAAAGTTTAGACTCACTAATGAAAAATGTATAGTTTTGCTAAGTTATATGAGAACATAACAATAAGTAAGTGAGTTCTAGTAAGCATCCTAGCAGTTTCTTGCAGCCACTCTAATGGTGATACTATGGCATTTTAAGCCAGAAAATGTGTGAAGAAACCGACGCTCCGTTGTAGGTTAGGAGTATGCACCCTGGAAATTTTGAGTGACTTTTGACAAAGTCTCTGCTACTGCAAATCAAGGTCAAAGTCACTTCCCAGTAGAGATACCCAGTTTATCTGTGAAATTTTCTTGAGTGGTTGTTCAACAGTTCATGCTTGTTAGTGCTAAAAATACTATCAATTGCGAGTTATCTCCGAACAGTTTTTGGACAATTTGTGCATTTTATATGCACAAATTAAGTATTTAAAATAATAAATAACAATCCTGTAATATTAATATTAATATCAAACATCTGTAATATTTAGTATTCAAATTGTGCATTTTATATTATATCAAAATTGTTAATCCTATATTAAGCGAACTATACATTTTTTTATCTGGTAAAAAGCTCAAAATACTACAAGGAAATGCAAGTTTCATAAACAACCTTGGACGTCCGAAAATAATTCTAGAAAGTGTTTTGCTCTGTCAAAATACGCTTCTTTGTGAATTACAGCTCTCACTTTCAAGTTGTATATAAAGGATGCCTGTTTTAACAGAAATCATCCAATTCTACTCCTGTCTTTCTAAGGTTAACATTGGAAGGGCTGGATTTTGCGTAAGTTGTCTGGCTTAGGATCACTTGCATAAGTAACTCACAATCACTTTGGTACAACTTTCAAGACCACCATTTGCTGTGTTGGTCTCTCGCGTTTCTTTTATATCTTACAGGAAGTAGTTGTATTTCAGTTTATTATTTAGTCTCTTTGCTTTTGACAGTTCCAAAAGTTTTTAATTGTATATTGCAAAGGGTAAATTACTCTCCCGAAGTTTATTGAATCTCATTAGCTCTTCTTATATTATAGTAGGTTAATTGCCACAAAAGTACTTGCAATTGTTGATTTGAAATTAAGACTATCATAGCCACTGTACTTTGATAACTCAAACTAATTATTGTATTGTTAAACATTATATACCACTATACTACCGATCATACCGATCTTACTATAAGCAATCAAAATATCTATCTATCTGAATTAACTCTTTCAGTACTGAGAAATCAATCAAATCTTTAATATCTTCGTTATTGGATCAATAAATAATATATCACCTAATACCTAATTCTATTCTACTATTAAAAACGTACACTATCCCAAAGTCATGTAATACAACAGAAAGTCCTGTGCGATGCAGGTGTTTGTTTGTAAAACCAAAATCAAATGAAAACATAAAAAAAGAGAAAAGGCCAATGTGACACCAGAAAAGGACCATACATAGTCTACGCTTATAAGGAAATGCAACGGTCTAACCTAAAATTGCACCAAAATTGAAAATATCTTGGCTCAATATTCGTTAAGCAGTGGAAAGAAGGAAGGAAACTGGGATCCATACAGACAGACGAAAAAGTGGACGTACAAGAAAGACGACAGATGCGAAGAACCGTCATATTGTAATCATTAGCAAACATAACAGAAGACGTTTTCCAGTAAGTAGTTGTGCATAAATTATCCATGCCAAAGAAGATCCTATGTCAGTATCCACTGTGAAAAGTCGATTATGCAATGTTGGATTGTTTGGTCGCATAACTGTGAATAAAAATGTAATTAAAACTTACATAAGCGTAAAAGACAACAGTGGGCTCGAAACCACAAACGCTGGACAATACATTAATGGAAGCATGTGCTGAGGCCACATGAGTTCAAATGTGAGATGTTTTGCTTGAATTGATGCCAGTATGTTCTTCATCGACCTGGTGGAAGACTGTGGGAAAAGTATATTATTCCATCAGTAAAGTAGGGGAAGGGAGTATAATGGTGTGGGAGTGTTTTGGCAATAATAATGTGCAAGTGCAGGAAATATTAGAGAAAACAATAGCATCACAGTATCCCTTCGCGTCATGCTCCTCGATGTGGGGAAATATTAATAGGATTACGTCTACGTTACTCCTGTTACTGGATTATTGAATATCCAGCTAAGGTTTAAACTTCATCCACAAAAGTACGTAACCTCAAAACTGCCAGTTTAGCTTACACTTCGATTTGAAAATGACCAAATTTTAAGCGTAAAATAAGTTGAACGTTCACGGACAAATCACTTTGGCCAGTTTCAACACATTTTCAGTTACGTTAAGCTATTACAAAGAAAATGTTTAACTTTAAAATGAAGTTAATTTTACCAGTCTTTCCACTAAAAGGCTTACATTATATCCATATTTAAGAGTAAATACAATAAAATGCTAATTTTCGACTTTTATTTCTCCATGTAACTTGTGTATATTTGCACTTTGTTTGTTGATATTGAAACAAATTGCCTCGGTAATAAGACATTTCTTGAGTAAAATGCATTACGAAAACTGTAGAACATACGCTTCCCTGCGTGAGCGCACGCTTAAACGTTGTGTTGGATTTATGGAAGAAAAGTCTATGTTAACTCATACCACGTGATTCCACAGTGCAGACTAGATTCAACTTTCTTGCCATTTTTCTCAATACACGCGAAATGTAACGTAGACGTTTCTTCGCGCATACGTCTCATATCCTGGCAAATTAGGCCTGTATATCATATACTGGTGTTTTACCTAGCCAATGAAATTGTATATTTTGTAAGAGAAAGTGCATTTCTCTTATGTAATTTGGCCATCATTTTTCAAATAATGTGCAACAATGTTGTAATAGTAACACTCTGTTTGGAGTTTCCCGCCAAACTGCATATATTTTTTTCCTTCCGCAACCATGAGGTTCCATATCGTGGTCTTATACTGAGTATAACATAGAAGAACTTTTAGAGGTTCTTCCTTTTTCAACGTATCATAAAATTTACCGACGAACTATACTGCATACAGCAGGATCGGAGTCTTTTCCTATTTACACCACATAGTGTATCCACGCAAGCATTACACACTATTATTTTTAAAGTAGTTTCTTCCTTTTCAAAACAGTGATTCATTTGTGATTCGCCTTTTCGGCCTCTAAAGCAAAATATAATAATTATTTATTTATTGTTTCTATGGAAATGAACCCCAGAATTTTGTGCATACCTATGTACAATCAGAGTTGTAAAAAAAATTGACAATTAACACAGATGTTTAATATTCGACATGTTGATTGACATAGCAATAATGAACCAGAATATGTAAAAGAATTAGATAGAACGTTCCGTATGTTGTATTTGAAACATATACTAGTTCACTGTTGTTAGATTGTATAAGTATCCGAAATTTTAGTATTGGTCAGTTACTTTGAACGTGGGTGTGTTTCATTTCCTAGTGCTTTTACTCATTGTCAAACATAACTTCCATGCATTTTTTGTCTTGCCCATAATAGCACACAGAAGCAAAATGTGTTTGTTATTCAACAAAAGAATTTTTGAACTTCATAACAGACAAATCTGAAGTGATTCGTAAACAATGAATTAGGTATTCTAAGCAATATAAAGAAATATATATTATTCTTTACCTCTCATCATAACATTGGACCTAAGACTTTAAGAACACCCTGTTCACTTTTTGAATTGAGTAATCTTTGCTCAGATTAAGGCTAGAGGTATATCTTTTTATTCATTTCTTTGGAAAATAATGTTCTTTTTATCTCCCTTTCTTTCTCACTTGGAGAAAATACAACTAAAAGAGAATAACTTAAAAAAAGGGCAGAGAACAGAAGTGTAAGAAAAATGATGAGAAAAGGGAAAAGGGGGAGTGGAAAAGAATAACTCGGAATTAAATTATCACCTTCATTTAGACTTTGAAGGACGTCCTCGTCTTAGTCTCTGCTCCTCTAAGATCTTGGCTTCGCACCACAATCACGGCTAACCACCCTTTAAGGGCGGGGAGGAGAGAGAAACTCATCTTATTCTTAACCCCTTCTCTTGAACCTCATGAATATGAATTCTCTCAAATATTTACTCAGCCAACTCTTCAGGCAGCTGCTCGGATTTATTTGATGAAGAAGAGGCGTTTTCTTTCCCAAGATAACTGAGAGATACAAGAAAATTTATCTTCTTTGATTCTTTCTTTCTTTCAATTTTCTTTTTCTCCTCCTTTTACTCATTTTCTTAATGCCTTTCTTTCTTTTTAATTTTGTCTCAAGTTCATATATCATTTTCAAGCAGACCTCTTGAAATCCTAACTTGCGATTTATAGTTACTCTCTCTGAACTGAAGAAAATACCTACCTTCATTGTGTATGCAAACAGTATGTAATAATCGAACCACTTGCCACATTTGTTTCAATACGAATTAAATAGCATCCTCACTAGCACACATACATAAAAACACTGAAAAGACGAACATTAACATGAAATTAACACACTGTGAGCATATGATATGGGAATCTATAACTCCACAATGTTTATGCGCCCATCGCTAACAACGTAAGCATTCAATCCATTGTTCTACGTCGTTATCTTCAAAATACAAGCTGCGGCAAAATAAACATTCGACATCAGAACCTTCTTCATCACCCACGTCTAAACTACAGAAGAGCAATGAAAATGCATCTTCGTCTGTTTCTTCGCTATTTGACCCGTCAGCAACGACTCGACGTTTTCGTAATTTGGTCTTCTTATGTATTTAGGCATCTTGTGAGTTGATGTGGCTGTTTAACTTGACTGTTGACGACGCTCAGAGCTGGCAGATAACAGTGCTTTGTAAGGTGACGATGTAATAATCTCTGCAGACCCAAAGTGACGATGTTTAACCATCTTCAAGTTTGTCATAGTGAGAAAAGACCTGCTATCTGTAGGATTAACAAGTTTAGTACTGTCAAATCTCGAAGAAACTGAAAAATGTTCATTAGACTCTGATGTATTCGCGTTATAACTGCTGTATATTGTGTGTCGCAAAGTCAAAATTAGGAAAATGTCCATGCTGCATAGATAGACACCAGTTTTGCCAAAAACATTATTAAGAGATACCTCCATTGTAGCAGCTCTGTTACATCAGCTGCATCTGTTACAGCAAACAATCGCGAGACGACAAATGACGTAAGGAGATTCAATGATTGCCATTGGAACTCGTTAGATTGACTTGTGCCAGTTTGTCATTCTTTGTATTGATGAACTGCTATAGAATCATTCAATTGTTCAGAACCAGCATCGAAGGAGACCTTACAGAAAGCTCAAACGGAATCAGAACAGAAAATACTTCTTCCATGAGCACCAAATGACCTCACAATCGCATCAACTACGCAGTAGTCCGCATACGTAGTCTGTTAAAAGTTTCCGCAGTCTTCAACACAATGCAACATATCCTTACAGTTAAGAAGGGGTCTCATATTAGGAGAGGGTCTAGTAATCAGTCCGTTAACTTTATTCCTTAAGTTCCCGGCTCACTGAATTTTCATAAAACCTATTCAATAGTTAGCTGGAACAATAATTAATTTTCTTTGTTCTTCGTCGTTAAAACCTTAGACTATCACCAAAATAGCGCAGCTTAATTCCTTGTACGGGCCAAATTATTACTTGGTTTGAGTTTATCCGATCTGCTTATTTGTACACGCCAACTTATGAGAAAAATTTACAAACATTTTACAAAAAAATATATTGAAATAGTGCTCGGAAATGAGAACGTAACACTAAATTAGGAAGGGTGGAATATTTCACCTTAAGGGAGTGGCAAGAGATACCACTCTTAGAGCAAATTTTCATAAGAGAATAGATAAGAAAGTTCCGATCGTAAAAAGATGAGATCTATGATAGTTCTTTTCGACGGGAATGTAATAATATAAATAAATGCCCATATATTCAGATAGAATTTTAATATTTTGAACATGGCAACGGCGTACAGTATGACGGATCTTCAATCTGACAGGACAAAAGTCATATTTTTTTTATTTCAAAATAGGATAAAAACTGTCTTCATATGATCCTAAATGACTGCGTACCTATGCGTCACAACCAGCTTCAGGAATGATATAATAGAGTCTGTCTGTGTAAGAACAGGTAGAAGTCGTTTGTTTAGCCCGACCATATTTTTGTCGTTAGCGTCGTTCTGCAGTTACATTAGAAGCTACGACCTATGTACACGTAGTTTATGATCGATCGAATAAAGGTATTTGGAGAATCAAACTATATATATTATTTCCATTGATAATACATTTAACGTTTTACGTATTATTCTTTTCTTCTTTGGTTGGCGTATTGTTATAGCCAGATTTCGTTAAATTATTCCATTTATTAATTGAAATAAGAGACTTGCAATAGCAAAGCCCGTTGAAAAAATATATTCAGTGTTTAAGTTAGTTATTTGGGTGTATACTTATAACTGTTTTATAATCAACTTCAACCAACTTTTAAAGAAAATCTAATTTTCAGTTATGATGGCAAAATTCCAAAGAAAGATCTGTTTGACGTTTGGCGTAACGAACCTAACATTTCAAGAAATTTAGTCCATGCGTGTGATCTTATAATGACTACAATTGGTTTGGAAAATTCTAGTGAACCTATTCGTGAACAAATGCAGAATAAAATCCTGAATTTTGGATCCCTCAAAAAATGGACTACAAACTTTTTTCGAGAGAATAATGATTTGGTGAACATTAAAGTTCTGTTTTTCAGAAACACAGTATTCAAGCAAGAAAGCACATCCGTAGATCCCGAAAGTTATTAGATGATTGCTGTGATTGATCGAAAAATGAAATTGAATCATTTGTTAGAAACAAATACTGTTCATTTAAATTGTTCTTGCAGCTGAAATGACTTTACGATATATTATGCTTCAGTTCCAAACCAACATTTGACATTGTTTCATGAATAATATTTATCAAATTGTCAAACTCGATATTTATAATCTGAAAATCAATATGCTTATTTCATTTATTAGGTTGCAAATAATTCAGATTTTATACCTATTCTGTAGGAAACATTTCCAACCGACCAACTTTTAAATAGATATTTAAAATCCTTAAACATTATCCTTGAACTTTCACATTTGATGTTTTTTCCACAATCCACTCAAATCTGCAAAGTTCGTCAACTATGCAAGAGGTGCACTAAACAAGGCCGTAAAATCTAGTGAGAGATTTTTAGCCTTTATCCGAAACTATAGGTGAATAAATGGAAATAGAATTATATGCTACAAAGTGTGCATAAAATACTTATCAATGATACAGAGTTGATAAAAGAAACCATGTTTTCAGTTGAAATTATGTTGAAGGAAGTTTAAGAATACCCAAAATAAGAACTACAAGAATTTTAAAGCATATCATATCCTTGATATAGTAATAGGTAGGCGAACTCTTCGATTTGGGAGGAAAATAAGTAAAATGAAAATATAAAAAAACTGGCTTTTCAAATGTTATAAATCAGTCAGTTCTAACAAGCATGTTACTTCAAAGGTCAAGTGAATTCTTTCCCGCTTAAGGTCAAGTAGGTTTATCATGTTTATAGTGTCATGCTCACTCATATTTTAAGGGTCTTCTCTGCCCATTCGGATATTTAAGCAGATAAACTTCACTTTCAGTATTCCGAGACTACTTAAGATGTAGATGTCTTACTGATGATACTAACTAACTGAACCATTTTATCAAATTTTTGCTGATATATAGGAAGTCCTATTTACCTTGTCCACTCTTGATAACATGGAAATGAACAGACGAAGAAGGGTCAAAGTTGGTATGAAGGAAAATGGGGAAGAAACATGTCACATATTGAACTTCACCGAGTGAACAGTGTTGTCAACTCAATATTGCGCCACATGACACCACGTCAACTAATTCTTTTTGTACTTTTTAAGGGAAAACTTGCTAATTCATGCATAATGTGAAATCACTCCAAAAGTAAAATAGAATAAAATAAATTTAAAACAATGATCATTTTCAAAAAGAAGAGAAATGGAATCTGAATTTAGAAAACAATACAAAATTTGCTAAGAGTGACTTCATCAGTGACGCTGGACAGTAATATATCCAGCATCTCTGAACAGTCAAAACCGACAGATCGAATTAGATTGAATTATTTTATTTAAGATCTTTAGAAAACTCTCACTCAAGCAGAATGTATGATAAGGGGAAAATTAGTGCAATAACTAAGGTGGGAGGAAATGGGAGAATCCCGAGAAAAACCAACGAACTACATGGCACCACAAAGTCCACGTGGCACGAGCCGGGAATCGAACCGGGGACAGTGGTGAATCCAGAGAAGGGTCGCGGGACCCTCCCTAAAGAGAAAATACTTTATTTTTATAGCAGTATTTCAATAATTTGTCTCAGAGAAAGCCTAGATATGTTTCCGGAGATATCTAATTTATCCTATCTAGAAAATATCAATTTTCGAAGATAATTGTGTCATATTCCATGGTAAAACATAGCAATATAGGGGGAGATGTGATCAATTTATAGTTAAAAATTCACTTAGTAGTAAAATATCAATAATGGCTCTGGTCTATTCCACCTAGGCCCCCTCCTCACAAAAATCTTGGATAAACTACTGACCGGGTATCCGACGCAGTAAAAGTGAGCGCTCTACTGTTGAGCCACAGCGGCTCGCAGGAGCGTCAGATGTCTTATTGGCCGGTGTGTTGCATCTCGTTGTACATTACATTGGAAATTAATGAACTGTATTCAATGGCTATTAGAAAATTTGAAGTCATAAGAATATAGAAGTATGAAGTTGTCGGACTTGGAAAAAATTACATAATTTAATTAAAAGGGCGAGTAACAGTTTTTGGAGTATCTGTTGGACTTCAAATACTCCAAGAAATAACATTTTAACAAACAATATTTTATGTGCAAGATTTCCTGCCGAAGAACAATATTTGTTACAGACTGTTCTGCATGAGCCGTCAATTGTGACCACCTAAAACTATGGGACAAAAATGTGTCTGGTTACCGGTAGGTGTTGTTTTTGCCTGATAATTTGAAAACTTATTCTAAGAAAACTTATTCAGACTCCCGGAATTTGAAGACTAAGTATCAATTTTTTGTGAGGAACTGCATAAACTTAATCGGTTAGAGGTGATGTGAATTTCCACGACAGAAAGTGAACGGGGATTTTCTCTTATAATTTTGCAGGTGACTAATATTACAAATATACTGAATGTTGAAATATTGTGTAACATGTCATTTATTAATGTCAATGGTTCACCGTTAGATAACCTTAAATAAAAGGAATTAGTTACTTCCTGGTCATTATTAAGCTATACATGAGGTAATAAACAAATGAAGAGAAAAATGACGTTTTGAAAGGCGACCTAGAAAATACTTAATAATACCTTTCAAATGAGCTAATCCATAATTTGAAGATATTTGTTGTTAAAGAGCCTCCTTGTGCCCACGCCCGCTTTTTAATATTTTAAAAATCCTACAGCAGTATCAAAAATGTTCGAATATAGTTCCCTAGTACACACAAGTCACTATCCAATATCATGTTATGAATTTCGGTATGCTAGCAGTTTCGTAACTCGTTATCAAAGATTACAGCGTCATAATTTAATTGAAGGCTGAGTATTCATCAACGAACAATATCTCGAGTCGCTGATCGTTGTATTTCATACTAATTTGCAAGTACTGGGAAATTATGTTCTACAAATGTTTGATAGTATTCGTAGATTTTGAAATATTAAGAAAAATATTCAAAATGTGGAGGCGGGCGCAAGGAGGCCCTTAATGAGAAATTGGAAAGCCTGGGTTTTGGTGTCTTAATTTGCAGACCAGTAGCGGCATATAAGCGAAGGTTCAGAGGTGTCACGTCCCGGGCTTCACATGACAAAGAGTAAACACCCTTCCCTCATTACAAAGTACTTCAATTTTCACACTAACTTTACTATCAAAAACATTTACTGCTACAGGACAATTCCTACATCGTAACGGGTAGGTCAATTCTAATTTTTTTTAAATCACAAATAAATTTTTCTAAATAATATTGTGGTTGCTTTTGAACATTTGATTATAAATTTTACAATAGTACTTTTAATTGTGTGACTGATATTTTCTAATATAATAGAATTTTGTTGCAATAGTAAGTGTTCTGCATTGAAAACTTATTTCACCGTCGATAGCACTGATGAACAATGAAAAAACTTTGTTCTTAATTTTAGGTGTCCTGATTGTATTTCGGTGTGCTGAAGTCGAAAATTATATTTCAAAAGTCGCATCACGTATCATTTTGTCACAAATTGCATGCATATATAGTAGGAAGATAAACAGTATACTGTGTCAGTACAGCCTTATAGTTCACAAACCATCAAGGAAATGAACCATCGTAGTACACAAAAGTAGAACGGTGGAAAAGGGCTATATTTTGAACTAGATGATCAATGTGTTCGCCATCTTGAAATCCGCCATATTGGATGAAGGTCATTCTTCAAATTGCAAGTAAGTACGTGTGACACATCAAACCACACGAGCATGTCCCCAGAAAGTCATACCTAGTATTATATTTGACCTACCTGTTACGGTGTCGGAGTTATCTTCATTGAAAATTTACAGCACATGTATTCGTTTATCCAGCAGCGTCTTAATTCCAACACCGTAACACTCAGGTCAAATCTAATACATGGAATGGATTTCTAGGAATATTCTTGTATTGTTTGATATGTCACACGACCTACTTGCCATTTGAAGAAAAAAGACCTCTATCCAATATGGCGGATTTTAAGATGGCAGCCACGTTGATCCTGTACCCCAATATGTAGCCCCTCCCCACCATTCCACGTTTGTGTACTACGATGCTTCTGTTGCTCATTGGTTTGTGAGAAACAAGAAGACTGTACTTGAGGTCAATTAATACAGTATATGAAGCGACAAATTCTCAGTAAAGATAGCTCCGACATCGCAACAGGTAGGTCAAATCTGACTACAATGACTTTTTGAAAATATTCGCGTATAGTTTAATATATCACACGACCCACTTGCCATTGGAAAAACGTTACCTCCATCTAATATGGCGGATTTCAAGGTGGCGGCCACGTTGATCATCTACTCCAAAATGAGCACTTTCCCACCATTCTTAATTTGTATACTACGATGCTTCATTTCCTTGATGCTTTGTGAACTACAAGATTCTAATGTAACTTTTGACTCTCTATGTAGTTACAAATATTCAAACCGGTTATGACAAGATGGTGGGTGATGCCGAAAAGCGGTAGTCATTTTTGAACTCGACGCCCCCAAAAACAATATATGTCAAACCCATTTGCAAAAACGTTTTGTGACCCTTAATTTTGTTGACCATTGTAGCCTACAATAATTAGCCTTATTTTAAGCATTTAATACTGGCGTCGCCAAGTGCGGGTTTTGCTTGACATATAGATTCAATTTGTTTAATAAGCTGCCATTTGACATTATATAAATCCATATTGAGTTGACTACTCTGTTCATCCGGTATTATAATTCAATATTATGTGGCAAACAGGAACGTATCCTGTGGACTATCTAGGCTACCACCGCAGCACAAGCTTGTAAACAGATATTGTAATCTGCGCAAGTAATATTAATTTACATGAAAGTGAGGCAAGCCGAACAGAAATATCTGCTCCATAGTAGTATCTAGCAACAAGTCAAATGTGGGTGATGATAATATAACAGTTCAATATAAATGAAATTAACTTCTAATCTTCTAGTAATTAA
>JAGDQP010016609.1:0-15058 GCA_022664845.1 Lepisma saccharinum
TAATAATGGTCAATATGTACTTGATTAAAATTGATTTTCAATAAAGACATTTTTTGTTCAAAAATGTACCAAAAAACCGCGGAGACTTTTTATATGACCCTTTAGATACAGAATTCCCCGTTTTCTGACGATATTTGTCTGTTTCTAGAACTGCATAGTTTCGTTGGTAGTGAAATTAGATATTTTACTGTTTTTCATGGTTTGATTTTGGTTCTGCATACCGTCATCTATTATTTATGTAATCGACGGACGTGAAAAGACAAAAGAACTGATGAGTATGCTGAAGAACTAAGATTTTTTCCTTTTTCTTCAAAGAACCTTTTCCCTTTCATTCCTACAAAGAAGGAAAATAACCTATTTGGGTGAATACCTCAACCACCTTTCCTAAATGAATCGCACTTTATTTTTCGAGGTGGTCGTACGAGCGAGAGAGGCAGATGGAGGTGGTGGCGCATGAGTAGCTGTGATGCTCAGCTATTTTTGCATTTCTGATCAAGAGCGATTCTCGTAGTGAGTATTTTTTTCCCTCCCTCTTCCTGTGCTAAAGAAATTCCATTAAGCGGACTTTGACAGGGGGTTCTGTTCAGAAATGAAGTTAGCCTGTTAATTAACGGTAGGGGTGGATTGGATTAAAAGACAGGACCCACGCGGGTGGCGATGCCATAGACACGATTCGTCGCTGTTACACCGCCCTCTGTTTTAAAACGTCGTCCTCAATGGAAAGAAGAGAAAAAGAACATTCTGGTTGGTAATATTTTTTTTTTTTTTGTCGGAGCTCTCATAGGTTTTTTTTTTTTAGCTGATATGAAGAGACGCTTCATGTGAGGATCATGCTTTGATGCACAATGTCGGAACACTCATGCTGCAGATGTGTTATCATTTTCTTCAAAATATATATGTTACCAGCCGTGTTTTCTGCATATTTCAGCTCTCGAGTAACAGCAATTAATTACTCGTCACATAGTATCACAGAAAAGTATGAAGTTTATTTTTTCATTTTCAACATTATATGTGAAAACATGCTGTTCAGAAGAATGTGAAGTATTGGATATTATCAGTTGACATTTTAGAGATTTTTTTTTTTAGGAAAGTTTTTTTTATACTTATTTTGCAACAAATTACACGACGAGAATTCTGTTTTGTTGTAGTGCCATTGTTGGTGTCGATACATGGAAGTACATTTTAAAAGAATATATATGTATATAAATCTGTCTACCACACAAACGTTTGTACAATATAAATTTAGAGGAAATGGATTTTTGATATTTGTTTCCATTCATATGTGCACTCCTGTTAATAAAATAGGACTAATTGTACTATTTTTCAAGTTCTCTAAGTTTGTACAAATCCATTTTCAAATTTAAGGCTAGTGTAGTACACCGATGTGTAACGTTAGGCGGCAGCACTGTCATCCTATTTGTCTAATGTATTTTCTTCATTGCACAATAATGCAATACTGTTTCTATAAATTCAAGCCTAGAGGGTTCAGACTTTTAGAGAAGTAAGTTCATAACCATTTCAAGAGATCAAGTCCATGTCGATAGTTTCATATTTGTTCATTGTTGAAATTACTTGATTCTTGTGTATATCCAAACCTATAACAATTAAGCTCTTTCAACAATGAAATCTCACTCGCTAAGTAATGTCAAGAATAAGAATGGTTATGAACTTTCTTCTCTCAAAGGGTTGAATTTGTAGGAGCAGCACTTCAAGTTCGCGCAACAAAGAAAAATACAATGGAGTTGCAGAGGTAGTAAGTACTGCCCTCTAACGTAGAGATCGTTCCTTTCCACTAACCTTAGCAGGAACGCTTACTTTGTTCTGATTATTGCGAATGTTTGTTCGATGTTGTATAGGTTTTCTGGCTTCAAAAATACTATAATTGACCCGATATTGTTTGATGAGAAGTTGTGGGGCTACCTGGGTAAGGAGTTGTCGATTCGAATGAAATGTCGCCTGTGTAGCTCAACCCTTGCCACGTACAACTACGTCATCTTGTGGAAATTGCGAGCCGCCATGGCCGAGAAGCGCCCCATGTAGTATATCCATGAACATGAGTTTGAACTGTTTCCCCCGTCCATTCTACTCGCTGGATTTGGCACTGTCAGTCTTCACCTTTTCCTGCACTCAAACGACCTCTGAAAGACACTTCCATTCCAAAGTGACGACGCCGTCGTAGATGTGCATAAGCCAGTGGTAGTGTTGCCTTATTATTCGGGAGATCGTGGGTGTAGTTCCAGCGGTCGGCCATCCTGACTGCAGTTTTTCCTTAGTCAAAGTAGGCTAATGCTGGGATGGTACCTTCAACCTAGGCCCGGGCCGACACTTTCACGCATCCTTACCCTCCCCTGTCCCGGCCTGAGCCTTAGATGCCTAAAGGCCATAAATAAAAAAATCATGTGCGTAAGTGATCAATACTTTTTTCTCCATGGGTTGGCAGCATTGGAACACCGCTGCGAGAAATGTACCACACTCAAGACTGACTAAGTAGTGTCATTCACATGTAGGCTCACTATTTCTCAATGGACATTTCCGGTAGTATTTTTTTATTGCAATAATAAATTCTTCTATTAAAACAGACTTCGGAAAACATTTTCTTTTCTTTCTGTAATGAATCTATCAAGAGTTATAAAGACTTGCTTCAAAAGAGTCTCAGCCTTGCGCTTAATCGGGCTCCGCCATGTTATGACGTAATCAGTCTTCCGACTGCTTGTCATTTACATACAAATGGTATTTGATTTGTTAGCATTGTTAAAGAGATATCGCAAAAATGGATCGAAAGAAATAGTATAAGTGGTGAATAGCGTTTCTGTATGCCTTAACACGTCATTTAGTTCGTTTTATTCATTTAAAATTGATTGTTACTTTTAATACTTTTTAAGATATTGATATTGTTTGGTAGCTTCGACACTAATTTATATCAGCTTTTTTTTTTTATGATTAAATCATAAGATATCTTCTAATAATGCTCTTTAGAACTCTTGTATTTAAAAAGAATTACCTCTTTTTTATGTAAAAAATGGGTTTTTACATCCGACAATCGCATACTTTTTTAATGAATGCTAGTGAAGTATTTTTCAAGAACTTAAAAGCACATGAATTAATAGTGCTCGTTACTGCCATCTGTTAACAATTTAACGTACTTGTAGGCCGTGAATATATTGAATAGTTTTAATATATCATTGTATCAAATAATAATAAAAGCATGTAAGAAACAAAAACGTAAATTGAAACTTTCATATTGAAGTTACTCTTGCGTTTCGTGAAGTAAAATGACACACGGCCATTGATAGGATTCGAACAGCCTTAGGTGAAAGTATAAAAAATTAAACGTTGCATGCCCTAACCAATTGAGCTAAATTGACAAGATGTCAACAGTTGCACGAACGAGCGATAAGAAGAACATTGCAAGTTAAGACTGCCCCCTGTCTATGTTTCGAGCAATTTCTGTTATTAAAAACATGTTTTTGTGTTTAAACTTATTGAAGTGTGTTCTGCAGATTTGTACACTAATTATTTCGTTAAGTGATGAAGTAAATGTTCTTTCTCTGTTTTGTTTTTTTGTCTTCAAACTTCTGAATAAGGAACGTAACATAGGGAGAAGCATATAGCTACGGAAATACAACGGATTGATTACGTCAAACCAATCAGAGGATGATTTTCGCTGTATGACGTAGGGGATTGAATTCTCAGTATTTCATGCTATATTTCGACGTAACGGAAAATCGTAGCGCTGAGATTAAAAAAAAGAACATTATATGTTATTTAATCCGATGTACACAAACAAACTGTAAAATATATAAGGACGGGGAAAACGGAAATGTCCATTCTTGTAATTTACAATTTGCAATTCTTGTAATAAATTGTTAGCTTGTGCTCAGGAAGTGTAAATAAATTGTACAAGAAGTGTAGGGAATTAGGTGTTTAGAATTACTTTTTAATGTTTCCTGTAACCCCGATGCACGTACTTACGCATCGAACTTTTATATATCGCGAGAAAAGTGACGAATTTATTGCCCTTTGTTCGGTTGATCGAAGAAATGGGCTACTACCGAAGTGACCCGAGCACTGTCTCATTGCTTCCCTCGATCGTGTGTGAAAAATTATACGAGAAGCTTCAAATGATGATCGGTAGTAAAAATATGTACATATTAAAGTTGATTCCTTTGAAGTATGCAAAAAGACAAAAGCTGAAATGTTAAAAGAAGCTCATTTTTAAAGAAGGTTTTCATAGAAACTCACTCCGGATAAGATTATGTGAATTGTTATTAACGTCCTGAACGAGCTGCTGAACTTTTGACAGGATCTACAGTTCTGATAAAGTGGGCTCCGAACCACCCTGTTCAGTGGACCCTGGCGGGAATTAAACCCTTAACCACGCACCAAATTCTCGACCGAGGTTTGAACTGTCAGACATGTTAGGATTTATCCAAGGTTGCATCTCTTTTGAACTCTCCGCGGTCCATAGTTCATGTCCTAACCAAAATGTTCGTGTAGCACTATTAGTACACACTGTACAGTATTTTTTTTCGTAGCAAGTAAATCTTCATTGGTAACTAGAGGGTTCTCATTTGTACCCTGTCGGGCTGTATAAGGGGGCTCGGGCCAAACATACGCTATTTTCGTTTCCGTCCTGAGAATTTCTTCGCCAGTAAAATTTTCATAAGCATTCATTTTGCGATTGTAGAGCTTCGACTTCTTACCATTAACCCGCTTTCGGGGCCCATGACCCATATTCTGCAGTTTTCAGCAGCACATATTGTACTTTTTTTTTCCCCTCCCTGGAAGATCTAATCTGAAATGAAAAGAAGTTTGTCTTCCCATTCCAAAAATCAACCTTGAGCCCCGGACTTGCGGTTTGATTCACACATCCGATAGCGCTGTTGATTTCTTGCAATTTTTTTTTTTCGAGAAATAGAAGTAAGAAGGAAAAGAAATTCGTTCTAATCGAAATATTTAGCCGTTCCGAAATTTTTAGCACTCATTGTACTATCTAGTTCTGAGTTCTGTAGCCGCGAAGGAGGAGTCGTAGCGTGATCGTGGGTGGGAATACACTTTTAATAGCCAATGCGAGGTAGGTAGTGAAAGTGCGAGCTGTCGCTGATTGGTGGTGCACTTCCCACTTCACCCCGCGCGCTAGCCAAGACCCCTCTCAGAGGTCTACAGAACT
The DNA here is from genome assembly GCA_022664845.1 of Lepisma saccharinum. Taxonomy (NCBI): domain Eukaryota; kingdom Metazoa; phylum Arthropoda; class Insecta; order Zygentoma; family Lepismatidae; genus Lepisma; species Lepisma saccharinum. Next base: position 5,171 of record JAGDQP010016609.1, read on the forward strand.
CGGAACTGCACAGTAGATTTGAATCAATATTTACCGTTCAATATAGTATTTACGAGAAAGTATCAATAAGTTAGGAAACTTGCAAGGGAGGTTCTCTTCTCTCTATAGCCCCCCATCCTCAATAAAATAACACATTTCTTGATTTTTTCTTCTAGTGATGTATCACCTTCCACAACCTTCATTGTAGAGGTCTTTGGTTTGCTTGAAACCCACTCTTCCGCAGTAGAAATGATTTTCCGTCCGAAGAGAAATGCCTCCCTTGCATCAGTTCCTCTATTTTGGGAAGAGGAAGAAGTCTGAAGGTCATGAGAATAAGGGGATGTGACAGCTGTTGCTGCTGCTTTATGAAGAAGAGTATTGTCAACCAAGAGACGCTTGTCATCGTCACTTCCGATCATTTTAGATGTCCTTTCTCTTCATCAAACAACATAGAAGACATATATGAACATGTTAAATACCGCAGGCAAAGTTTCACTAGTTCAACTCCTTTATAGTTAGGACAAGAACGTAGCCGTCCTCGTAGCTTGTAGTGGCCACGGTGGCTCAGTTGGTAGAGCGCTCACCTAGGGGTCGTCGGATCGATCCCTGCTCATGCCATGTGGGCTTTGTGGTGGACAAACACCGTGTGCGTGGGTTTTCTCGGGGTTCTACAGTTTCCTCCCACTTTCTTCATTCCATCATCATTTATACGACCTGAGCCATAGTTGCCTAAACGCCCTAAAATAAATTCAATTCGTAGCTTGCAAGAATGGAATCTAATGAACCAGTGTGTGGTAAACAGCTGCCATGTGATATCACTCATCACTGTAGGGGGCCTACCCCACCCTCTTATTTCACCAGTACCCAAAGCTATATATTTCTTCTTTAGTTGGTTTGCACCAGTTTTCATACTTTTCGTGTCTGCTTTTCCTATTCGTCACATGAGCCATTTTCTATATGCGCGGATTTGTTGCACATATTCCAAGTGTGTTCTTCACTTTTTTACCTCAATGGAGCCCTCCAGTGTGGGTTTCATTTATCCTCTGTATCATAGTTTATGTCCTATCATTCTGTCTCGTCTTTGTTGAACGTTGCTTCCTGGTACTTTTGTCTTCCTCGCTAGCAAAAATTTATTCGTTCCTCAGTATCTATCCATCCTATTCTTAAGATTCTCCTGAAACAGTTAATATATTTCTGTCATGTAAGCAGTTTTATTTATCTTTTCTAACTGTTTTCTAATCTTGCGAATGGTTATCAAGATGCTGCTGCTCGAAACATGATTGCATGAAGAGGAAAAGAGAAACTCCCGTCATCGGTACTGTAATAGTGCAGTGTAGAAGTGTATAAATGCAAAGTAGGAAGGAAGATCAGAATTTATTACTACTGATTTTACAAAGAATAAGAAAAAAGGTGTAAAACCTCATTCGTGGAGAAGCAAATCTTCCTTAATCCAGACTCTCTCTATTTGAATCTTGAAAGACGTTGGTCACGGTGGGAGAGGAGAGGAAAGGGACAAAGAGGTCACTCGACGAGATGCTGTATTTGGAGTCACGACATTACAAGTTGCCATGGAAACACGTGTGAGAAGATCTCAATCCACTCCGAAAGCAGATCTTCCTTCCCATTGCACCAACTCTCGAGGAGTAAGAAACACTTTTCAGTTTCTCGCTCTTCCTCTCACTTTGATTATCTGTTTCTCTCTGTCTCTCTCCGCTGATAAACTCATTGACATGCCCTGCTCACCAACCACTGTCTCTTCCCCTTCCACCACGTCATCTGTCGATACTCTTCCCACTCTCCTCGAGCTTCCTTCTCCGGTAGGATTCGTAAACCCTCAAAGCAGGAGAGCTACTTCTTCCATCTTGCTCGTTCCTTCTTCTGCTCCTCTGTGGATGACACCTCTATCCTTCCATATTCATCTCCTGTAGCGAGCTCTATGTACGTGACGACATATTACGAAAGATGGAAAGGAGAAAGAAACGATCAATCCATGATGTAAGGAGATTGGACAAAGTACTGGCGATATTGCATTCTCTTATGAGTGATGCAGTGAACCGTAAAAAAGTCGACAGTAACCTATTGTATGAAAGTTGATTTCTAAGAATTGTGACGCAGCTAGGATGTTTCAGTCACGTAATTTAGAAGCGTGTGTCCCCGGCGGGTGAGTGGGGTAACGCTCGTTGCCTTGTAAACAACTAACACTGAGTTCGATACAAGTAGTTTGGAGCCCACTCTAAACTGAAGGTCCCGTTCTTAGGGCATCTTTATCTTGCCCAGGGAACTTCGGGTAGATTTGCGTTCGGACCCATAACCATCATTGTCAATTTAGAAACCTCGTTTTTAATTTTGTGTACATTACAATATTGATACAGTATTAGACATTGTCTTTATTCAACAACAGACACCGTATGTTGTTGTGCTTGTCATAAAAAGTAAAGAAAAAGCAACAAGTAGAAGAAACAAAAAAAAACCGCATTGTTTTTAAACACATACATATAGAAGTTAATAATTAAACAATACAAAGTTATGTAAATGTGGCAATAGTACCTAGTTGAAGAATTGAATTTTTCGCATAAATATCACTGATTTAAAATAAAGAAAAAGTCAATGTACACTGTAAACTGATAGAATAGTTAATATGTACTGATAATAAATAACACAAAGAACATACTGACAAATTGAATACTAGCCATGTGTGCTAATCGATCGTAATTGTTCATTTAAACTTCGATAACTCATTTCGAAACTTAGTATATAGAAGACGAAGTTATTTTATTATGGTAGTTATTTGTATCCAGTCGCGCATGTTTTTAATTGGGGGCTGAGCACTGTTCGGATTGCAGAACATTTGGATTGTCCGAAAAACGTTTAAAATACACAGTAAATGTATCGGATCATTCTTTAGCGCATTGTATTAGGATAAATAATCCTTGACGACGCGCCAACCACTACTGTATAGCAGGGGTGAGATGGAGACGCGAGGTAGTGACCGTGAGTGAGAGTCAAGTTGAGGGCACGGGCTAAAAATAACCGATCGGTTGAACGAAAAAATCAAAATCCTTGATTAGAAAACTTAATTTCACGATCAGTTTCCGTTCGGGGTTCGAATTCCGGAGGTTATACTGTAGCATAAATTTAGGGGTTTAAGTTAAAGGGTACTTTTGTGTAACCTTATCGCGTAGGTATATCGATAGCGTAGCTTTATAAAACGGAACCTTATAATAAGCTCGTTTAGTCAATCCGTGTCCAAAAATAAATCTCAGGAACCACAAAGTGTAGAGAGCTGGTTGATGTGCCGTTGGAAAGGTCTTGTCTAGACTAGCTCAGAGCCGCCAGAACAATCTTGATTGGTGCAGTGGGTAAGTGTTTCTATCTCCTTAAAAAATCAATTTGTTGTCATTCCTTTACACAGTACGTATCTGCACCAAAATTAGCTTAAACATTATTCGACACAATATAAAAAAATACCATGGGTGTCTCCGCCCCTAAGTACCCCAGTTGTCAGTGTTGCCAGTCTAGTTGATGAAAATGAATGTCTGAGTGTTTAAGATGCTATCAGAGGACTGGAGTCTTCGTGATTGTTAGAGCCCTTTTATGCACATTTTTATGCGTCGCGCCACTTGAAAACAGACTGCAACGTTGTACCTTTTTATCACATCTCGCTTTAGTAGCTGGGGGGCGGAGGGAGAGGAAAGAAAAATGAAGATCGTGGTGTTGCCAGTGCGTTTTGTACATGAGGTATAGGTAAAGTGTGATCAACTGGCCTAAGAACGCCTGACAACGCTGGTGAGTAAACGAGCAACCTGCTCCTTCCTATGTTTATAAACAGTAGCTTCTCGCGTTCTGTAGAACACGAACGGCTGACTTTGAGAACGCGGCAGCAGAAAATCGGTCTACATTTGCATAAACGCACTCATTTGTTTCCATTGTTTTACAGGACGCGCTGTACGTGTGGTTCTCAAGTTGCTTGAAAAACGTGTTTGCATAAAAAGATCCTTAATAGAATCACAGTGGTAACTTATTATGTATGCTAGCGGTATTAAGCACATGAACCCGGAATCTTCGAATTGTGAAACGAATGCGCTACCAAGACATAATCTTGATTCAGTAAAATCAAATTTGTCAGCAATAGTTATCAAGTGGAGTAATAAACGAGCAGGAGGGATAATCTTTATGATATTATACAAGGAAAGTAACTTTCGTAAATTCATAGCCGTGTTGGAATACATATATCAAGACTGTTATAATGAAAAATACTACCCTTTCTACGTATAGAACATGTGCAATTTCTCTTGTGAAAGCCTCTGTCCACACGAATGGTTGAAGATTGCTCCTTTTATTCTTTTTTGAAATGTAGATTAGAATATTGGTGTTCGCTTTTGTACGTGGGAAGACAACTTTTTTCACTCGTTGGCGTTTATATTTTTTTCTTATGGCCTTTTGTGTGTTTTTTTTTTCTCCTTCTTTCAGCTGAGTGAAAATCATTCTCTGGAATCGATCCGCGGAGCTTGCGATGCTCTTGCTTTTGCTTGGACTCTGTGCAGTGTCCCCGCGCGCGCGCATACTACTAGTGGCCGGGGAACAGTGGTTTCCCGCACACCACTACACCGCAAACCCAAAGGGGCCAGGTAACCAGTCTCGGCTAACCGATTATCCCGAGGGACCCTCCGAAGAGAAGGCGAGCGCCTTGGACTTCCCGCAATATGACCAGGACGAGATACTTCCTGAAACAAGCTGAACTGCGCGCTTAGCGGATGAGGAAACCACGCAAGCCACATCTGAACTACTCCGATATTCCCTGGTCTTGTTTGTTTTTTTGAGTCCGTTATGGTTGGTCTTGAATTACATTAAGGAAGCATACAGTACGTAACGCAGACTGGAGTGTAAAACCATGTGGTTTTGAATTTCCCCAAATGTTCACTTGTCTGAAAGTGGCTCCTTTGAAATTCAGTGACCTATTGAACAAATCATCTTATGGGGTTGCATTTGGCGATAGCTTGAAGAAAATTAGAGAATATATATAAAAACTAACATGTTTCTAGTGTCACGTGGACCGAGGCACTGCCACGTTATTTAACTTGACTGAGATTGTCCCTAGTTCTGCTCGGTTATCCGAGACTGACGGATTGTACCTTCAAGCCCATGGCCACTTTTTTTATTGCTTCTTCCATAGATCGTGTTATATAAAGGGCAAATACAGCCACCAGGTGCTATAAAAGCAAAATAAAGATCCCAATTTGACGATAAAACTTCATTTTTGTTAAGTACAATGGACTCTCTTTAATTCGAACTCCGAAGGGGATACGAAAAGGATTTCGAATGATCTAAAATTCGAATTAACAAAATCTTGTATACAGGGGACCTTACGTTAAAAAAAAAATGCCGTATTTTGTGCATGGTCCTAGAGTGCAAGCAAAAATGAAAAAAAAAACAAAAAAAAAAACACACACACACACACACAAGAAATTAACTACGAGTAAAAGGAAAACACATGTAAGTGCAGTGTAATGTATTAACACACAAAATCACATACTGAGCCGCAGTAGCTCAGTGGTAGAGCATTTGGGAGGTCGCGGGTTCAATCCCAGCGGCTGACCATCCTGACTGAGTTTTCCGGGAGTTTTCCTCCGTCACACCAGGAAAATACCTGAATGGCACCTTCAACATAGGCCCTGGCCCACATTTTCCTGAATGCCTTCCCCTCCCCTATCCCTCTTAGATGCCTAAAGACCATAAATAAAATTCAAAGATCACGTACATGAGTAATATTAGCTACCTCGTGATACATGTTTGCTTTAGTTTGTTTATTTTAACACTGTTAACAAAATCTTCTATTTCATTTATTGCGTGGACTTCAGTGAATTAAAAGGAACTTCCACGCTTTTTTTTTTTTTTTTTTTTTTTTTTTTTTTTTTTTTTTTTTTTTTTTGTTCTTTCAAAACATTGGCTACGCAAGGAGAGGATTAAGGATGTACATTAGCACCCAAAAGGGGTGGTCAATCCAACGTGATTGAGCAGAGGGTTCATACCAGAGAACCAAATTTTCCTCTTCTTGGTGGTTGTCTTTCGATAGCTCTAAACCAATTGAAAGCACTTTCTTCTGTTTGAGCATCACTAAAAAGTCATTGAGTAAATAAGATAAAATGAATTTTATGGACGGTAACAGCACGGTATGGACGGTGACGGCTTTGAGTAAATGTTTGAGACATTGAAATCTAGGAATATTTTCTTTCCTTTTGAATTAATGAAATCGTGACTTCAAATTACTCAAATAGAAGGTTCGAAAATTCCAATTACATGTGAATTTTTAACATTGCTTTCAAACTCAGTAGAAATTTCAAAGGGAATACTCTTCTCTTCGAATTATCCAATATTTCGAATCATCCATGTTCGAATTAGAGAGAGTTCACCGTAAATGAAAGTAAGGAAATTGAGTATTTTGTCGTGAAAGCCATTGAGTTCTACTTTAGATGCTAATTGTTTAAGTACATATTCCTTCATTTTCACCTCTTCCCGCGACCCCGATAATATTAATCGTCGAAATATTGCAAGTCTCTATATTATAGGAGTCCCCCCCCACTCTCTGTGCCATTATGAAGTCACAATTTCAGTGTTTTAATTACAGAGGCTAATATAATAACTTAAGATTTGTACTTTCAGCGACGTGAATGAGAATTACGAGCTCAAGTTTTATATTGCTGCAGATTTCCATAAAGTTTACAGTTGCTGTAAATATTACTTTTATTTTATCGATCAGTGAATAGTTCACCGATATTTCCTTGAACTATTCTGTAACTAAACTGACTTCAGAAAATTGAGCTACATATGTAGCTGGGTCACAGTCAGAGAAATCAAGCCTTTCGGCGAGCTCTCCTCTGGACAAAGAATTGAAGCGATAAGGACTTAGTCTAGGTGCAATTCTGAGGTATTCGCCTGGTGAAACTGGAACACCACTCAGAATGACCGGCAGCAGAGCTCGAAGCTGCGTGCCTCCGCAGCGCCGATCAGACGTTCACTACAAGCTCCGCCAGACGATGAGAGTTTAGATAGAAAAGTTTGTTGCATGCAAATTCAACTAAAGAAATCCTGAAACGGTGGTATCACTATTCTCTGCGCGTATCTTTAACCATATGGCCGGAACTTTCGTAGCAAGATGTTGAAAGAAACTGTAGTCTACATAAAATCTATCCCGTCGTCTTTGAATTGGATGAAGCAAAACAATCGATAGTGTATCTCGAGTTCGCACTGATGACAAACTCTGCAGTGATGAGCAGCGGAAATCGGATATTGGAAACCGGGATTCTTCGAACCAAGGTAAAGGTTCTTTGCAGTTGAAAGGCCTTTAAATATCGTGTCTCAGATAGTAAGACGATGTGTTCATCAGTTATACTAATCTTCTGGAGAAGGTTAGCATTTCATTCATACATTGGTATTACTGAAGTCGTATTATCAACTCAGAAAAGCTATGATAATCATTACTTGAAATAAAACTGCGTGACATCAGAGCTGAAACGCGTCAGTCGAGTTTTGGACCAGGCCTATGCTTGGGACCCGTTCTGAACCGGTGGCCCGGAGGGCTTTATTCATTTTTTTTATGAAAATGAAAAAGAAAAACATGCAAAAAATTGTACATCATTCTTTAATTCTTAACTAGGTACATAATTCAGACTAAAACAAAACAACTGCCTTATTAAAAAAAAAAAAAAAACTATTAAACAGTACATCGAGAACAGGACTGTTCTAAATAGTTCAAAGAACATTAAGTTGTAAAAACACAGTTATGTAATGTAAACTAGTTTTATAATAATCTGATGATTTAGCTCTGAAAGTACTACTGAGTCCATGTATTGTACTCACAATGACAAATGAGTTCAAAGCAAAGTTTCAAAATGGACCGGAGCGCCGTTCTGGTTCATGAATATCTTGTACCTTCCTGTTCCGTCTTGTCGCTATAGTAATCGTAGGTAAAAATGACAGTAGCATATTGACGAAAGTAAAGCGTTTCGTTTCGTGAAAATGCCCATTTCGAGCCACGGTTTAAGCATCCGAAATACGGGGTTCATTGTCATTAGGTTTTAACACTGCATCAGATGTCTAGCTAGTTTTCTTCTTTCACCTGCGAGTGATGTTAAATAAAGGAATGCAATGTATCCAGATGATTGTACAAACACCAGGGAAAATGTTAAACGTGGTAATACTAAAGCTTTATTTTTTTTATGTATAATTATGATATGACGTACTTAACATTGACAACAGCGCCCGTGGTCTGGTGGCGTAGGCTCAAATTGTGTTTATGCTGATCATCCCTTTTCCTTAGTTTTGCCAGGAAAATGGCAGGGTAGTACCTAAGACAGCCTTTGGTCGCTACCTAGCTCATCTCCCTAAAGACGTGTTCGTCGAGGGACGTCATCTTTTAGACTATACGTATATGTCGTTAGGCCATAGACTCCCAATCGAATCCAGAAACATATGGTGTAATAAAAGTATTAAATAATTAATAATATACCGTATCATGGAATTCTACAGATGTATAGGCCTGGCATCAAGAACGATAAACTTTTATATATTTATTACTCAATTAATTTTGATTCCTGAAAATAAACAGGAAAAGTTGCTAATAAAATAAGAGCATTAATATTTAGGTACTTAAAAAAAAAACACTCCGAACAATTTTGTTACGATCACATATTTTGATATATAACGACCTCTTCGTTCTTGTAAATGTATTCGTGTGAGTTCTTTATTCACTGCGTTATTTACAACATGAAATTTCTCCTGAAATCGCGTTGTAAATTTTGTTATGCGTAGCCTTGTTCGTGTACGCGACATCACTAATCCAGATTGTAATGAGGAAAAAAATAGAAATGAAAGGGGATGGGATGGGAAGAGGAATAATTCCGTTTGGGAACTTTTGTTCTTTTTTTTTTTTTTTCTCCGAGATGTTCTCTCTTATCGATTTGCGGAGGAACAGTGCTGCGACCTGTCGGCTCAGATGATTGACGATTCTGATTCGTGGGTGCGCGTCGGCTGCCAGCTTGTTAATACTCCGATATATCGTGTAGTTAACGACTCACAAATGTATCAGTTTCTCCCTCGCTTCTTTCCGCGTTGTCTTACATCATACAAAGATAATCAAACAGGAAGGGAACGAAGAACACAAAGAGAGAGAGAAAAAAATAGTTGGAGAAATAGTCCGACAATTTCTTAACTATGCACGAAAACCGACATTGAAAGAAAAGTTTAATAAGATTCCTCGGAGAACCTCGCCCTTGTGACCCACTGTGCAGCTTCGACAGTGAAAAGTTTTAGGTTGCATGGTTTCTGTCGACCAAGACATTTGATCACTGGTCGGGTAAATACGAGGAGAGTGTTAAAAAAAGATGTATTGCTAATGAAAAATATTTGGATACAGCGAATCATGATCGCGCATGCGTAGTACATCAACTCGTTCATTGGGCGATGAACTAATGTGTCAGCAGTCTGTTGTTGTTTGCATAACATTGGTTAATTATGGACTGCGAGAATTAACAATACCGCCAGTTGTGAATCCGCTACGTGATTCGAATTCTCAACGTGAAAGATCTTACTACTAGCAATTAATTGTTGAATTTTTAGGTCAACGGTAAATGGATGACGGAAAGGCAAGGCAATCAAGTCGTAAGCTTATGCAGGGACCGTACAGAACCTCAACCTAAAGGAGTCATTACGAAAGGAACCGAGGTCCCATGTTAATGGATTTTATGAAGTCTGAAAGAATCCCTGCCAAAGTGTACTCTGAAACGCTTTCAAAGTAGGCGTCGTATTCAGAATCGACGATGTAGGATGCTGACTGAAGTCCGGGATTATTATCCCGCACGTGTTCGCACTGCTACTCGCAATGTTCAGATTAGTCCATTCCGATTAGTCCAA
>JAGDQP010016609.1:21837-40245 GCA_022664845.1 Lepisma saccharinum
TCATATAAAAACGGGCCTTAACTCTTCATATAAAAACGGGCCTTAACCTAAATTAGTGAAGTCATTGTCATTCGTTCAGAATAAAATGTGACTAATATTTTAGTAATTAAGAAGTTTTAATTTTTCCTGTCAAGCGTGTCAACTTGCTCGAAAACAAAGGTTTTTCTCTCCTCGTAGTTCTTGGCTTGTAATTTTATGTATACTGAGTGGTTTAACTTTTTATTATTATTACTTGTAATAATATTTTCTTGGATGGTACATGCTAATTTCGCTGCACGTAATGCATTTTTTGGCTTTTCAGCACCAACAACAGGTAGCAACGGCGGTGGAAAGGGCGAAACAGGTCACCATGACGGAACTCAATGCCATCATTGGGGTAAGGAGAATTTGGTTTCTGTTTTCAATGATCGTAAAATTGTAGGGTGTTTTTTTTCAACATTTGTAATATAACTAAAGTTTTTCGTGTTTCGTTATATTGAGGAGAGTTTTTTTATTATTATTATTATTATTATTATTATTATTATTATTTCACTGTTTTGATTCGAAACTTATACTGAAATTTAGAATACATATTTTGAAGTATAATCTGCCAGAGTGAAGGGAATATTTCGTTTTTGTCCCTAAACTTCATAAATTAGGAACTGATTCTTTTCTTTTCAACGTTTGACGAACAAAACTTGTCATTTACAGAATCCGTATGAAGAAAGAAAACTGCTCATAAATATATATACATATACTAATGCTATATTGTTAGGTTTTGTCCTTTTCAGCTAACCCCAGATGGAAACTTTTCGTTCTGTAAGAAATGATGCACATCGAGCGGTTACTTAAGAATCTTTTGAACATCACAATAGCACATGTGGAAAAGTATATATTTGAAGTTTAAGTGATTGAAAATCGAGAACTTAAATTTTCATCATGTCGAAATAATTTCAGATTATCCGTTAAAACTTGACATGAGATGTATTGAAATTGTCTCCTTCCAAATTACTCTACTTGTCGCACACTCCCCCCCCCACACACACACACTTAAGCTACAGCTTTTCGAAAATACCAGGAAGAAGGTTTTTTTTTGGTAGCGTGAACACATGAGGTTGCTCAGTGACAATAATCGTTCATTCCACACTCCATTACACAAGTCGATTTTTTTTTTTTATGTATGGCGTTATTTTCCCTTTCCCAATCAACGTGCCTTTTATACTCAACACAATCAAAAAAAAAAAAAAGAAGCCAGTAAAGCTTCTGTTTTCAAGGAACTACGTGTGAGAGGTCGCTCAGACTATCCGGATATACGGAAGAAGTTTCTGAAACTCCTCCACGGTGCGTGGTATGTTGCAGCGTTGACTCTGCTATCCAAATTTCTGTGTGATCCGAGACTTCTGATTTCAAAACAACAAAGATGATGTCTCGACAAGATTCAATTTAGCAGGTGATCCCACACGAAATCATGGCATAGGAATCTATGCGCATCGCAACGTCGTTGCGGGTACGCATCGCTGGCCTCGCACTAATTTCTTAAAAGCCGAAGCGTCTTGCTACGGTTACATACTAAAGAACAGCCAGATAGTAATTGAAATATACATTTTACAGGTTTGTATTATACAGTGTGCACCATTGAAAGAGGGCTATTCGGAAATAAACCTCCGGTGAGGTGTAAAGAAATTAACAACAATGTCAAGATGTACAAAAGTTACGTTAATCTCTCTGCTATTTCTCCACGAAGTTTCATCCGCATTCATTCTCTGGTCTAAATGGAGCATCAGTTTTTGTATTCCCTCATAGAAAGTTCCCGCCTGAATGGTAAGCGTCATCATGGACATGAGTTTGTCCATTTCGCTTCGACACCATTTCTGTGCAGAACACTCCGATGACTTTTGACCACATCAAGTCCATCAGCTGAGAGAGCGAACTTTGCATTTGGAGGACCCTCGATGTTGAATGTTGAAGAACTGAAAAGAGTTGTGTACGGAAGTCTGTTCTTGAAACTGAAAGCTTCGACAGCATTCCTGTACAGAACGCTCATGTCCATGATGAGGCTTACCATTCAGCCGGGAATTTGTACGTTATTACCATAAATTCCAGCAGTGTTTAGTCATACGTAAGTAGGATGTTTTTCCCCTAATATGTCTAGCTTTTCCGATTCCGGATTTACTGATGGCGGGTAAAAGACTGAAACTTTGTTTCAGAATCGTGACTGCACATCTAAGATAAGTGTTTTGGGACAAAAGTTCAAGATCGCAGATCTCAACGATGTATTTTCATGAGAACGATGTGAAGAATACGTTAGGTGCGTCACGAAAGATGTGTTTACAATCTGGCGCTAGATGGAACACTGTCCATTTTTATCTTGCACAATTTTAGCACACTCCTCGTATATCAAATTTTGTGGATTAACCGAATTTAACTTGAGGAATCCAGTAGAATTGAATACCGAAGAGTTTTCAAGGGGCTTAATGATTGTTTACCCTGAACTTAGTATCAACTGAAATTGACATATTAGTCTGTTTCTGTATCTTCTTCAGGTAATAAATGAAGATCAGACAAGTCTTAAACGACACAACGCGTTTATCGTAGAGCATAATAGAATAACTATTACATAGATTTTGGAGTATTTCATGTTTCGTACAACATACATAAGTTTTTTTTTTTTTTTTTTTTTCTTCTTCTGTGTCCGGAAATTATTACGACTCGGTGGCGTTTCTCCGAACTCGTACTTGTGACCAGCCTGTTGAGTATTATTTACTCTCGGTGTAACATACAACTCCTGCAACTGATGAGAATGGTCGACTAACAAGCCGACGTCCGAAATTACGCAATCTTTCGTGAGCGAACCTACATGAGGTTATTTTTTTCTTCTAGGTCAAAGCCATCAGCAGCACTGGCTACACAAATTCTCTGGCTTATTGCGCACACGGTAACCATAGCACACTGTGGCGGGATGGAGGGGGTAAAGGTTCCAGTGTGCCTTGGCGAGTAGGGGCCACAGGGACCCGGCAAACGGATCAAGAGATTCGCTCTGACAGCGAGACAACTGCTCCGTGGCGTTGCCCCTGGCGGTTCACCGCGTGCGGTCGCAGCCAGCTCCGCTAATTGAATGCGGTTTGGTGAATCGTCTCCCTGGCTGTATACTCTCGTCCCTCCCTCCATACATACACACACACACACACACTCACATATGAATGGGTGTGGGGGATGGGTGAGGGCGCCCTCAGACATGAAACAACACGATGAGATCGTTTTTGTGCTTTTTTTTTTACAGGTTTTTTGGTTTTTTATTTATTGGAGCACGAGAAACGAGAAATTTGCTTTTTTCTGCATCGTTTGTTTGCACACGTGTGGTGCACATGTACAGGCAAATACAAAAGTATTGTAAATGAAAAAGACAGTCGAACAAGGGAAGTGAAATGGAAGGGGGAGCGTATCAGAGCCGAAGACTATTAGCTTTTGTGGTAACATGCTTTTTAACTTTGATATGTTTCAAAGTACTATTCATTTCGTTCCTTTCCTCCCTACGAATATATACGATATGAAATATTGTCTAAAGTTCGTTTCACATAACACAAGCTAACCCCATGTTTCTTTTATAGTTGCTGTCGTCGTACTACAACAATATTGCCCTGAATATTTTATTTGTGAAACAGGAGGGAGACTGTATTTTGAGTTAACTTGTGAGCGTGGTATTGAATATTTTATAATACACTGTGAATTAACTCTATTTGTCTTGATATACAGTAGAACTCTGTTATAACGACATCCAAGGGACTTGAAAAATTGTGTCGTTATAACTGAGGTTTATGCCGTTATGAGTAATATGTTGGTACCACAAAATACGTGACGTTATAGGCGATATGTCGTTATAACCGATGTCGCTATAACAGAGTTGCACTGTATGTTTAGTGTGCATATGATTGTGTATTACGGAAAAACTTGAAATATATGTCCAGTGTATAGAACTGCATTTTTCGCTTTAATCGCTAAAACGAAATACGTTCAAAATTAGCGATACATGTTTTCTTGATGTTACTCCATCTGTGCAACAAAATACTAAATTTATATCGCGACAAAACACGGAATTTTTGTTTTGTTGCGGTCAAAACATTTTCTTGTGGATAAACTTGTACAAACCCGGTTTGAGATTTAAAAATTCCAGAGTCAGTTTCATGTATCACGTGAAAAACGCAGAGATCTACAATCGAGTACAAGATCACTCTACAACAGCGTGTTGAAGATGTGATGACATTTTGATATGGAAGTGACGTAGTCACTCTCGCCTTCCAATCAAATTTGTTTCTGCAGAATTGCTTCCTAGTTCCCATTTAGATAAAACTGCATATCGTAGCAACGAAAATACAAGATGTCCTTTAGATGTAGGTGAGATCATAGAGGAAAAAACATAATAAGGGGAAGTTCTTTGCACAAAGTAGCGTTCTCCTGGTAATACTACATAGCCATCCCTCAACAACGATAGAGGTAACCTTAGTAAAGTGTCGTGTTTGCTTAGGTAATGCCCACCCACCCTTGAATTAACTATAAGCACATGTGACTTATATCTACCGTTACGTTCATTAATGAATATTTATTTCAGCATTATTTATTAGTACAATATTCCTTTAATTATACAGAAATGCATTTCTTATTATTCGTACCATATCACTCATTTTATTATTTACACGATTCCTCTTAAGCACAACTCCGACTTGACAATTTCCACTACATATACAAAATCGCGAACTTTCTCGATATAAACTGAAGTTTCGTTGGCGTAACGTAACGAACGTGTCTATATAAATTCTCTTGTGGTTTCTTACTCCGTTGAAGTACACAATGAGCGGGTGAAACATTAGTTGTATTAAAGTAAAGGAAACGTGCTACAGGGAGCTGCTAACACACAGGTTCTGAGTGCTCTTTTACGGCGGTGAGAATGCGAGGTTTTAAACTCCCTATTCACCCGATCTAAATCCATATGACTTTCATCCCAGATTGTTTGTGAACAGGCAGGTGTGTAACAGCGCTGCAGTGACGGATGACACAGCAAATCACATACAATTGTTGGTGTACACCGCCCTCCCTATCAGTGGAAACATACCGGACAACTAGGGAAAGTTCCTTAAAAGAGTTAGCTTTTCGCAGTTTGTGTTCTTCTTTTCTTTCTCAATATATCGTACTGCATTCTACGCACTGCTTCGTGTCATTGTGTAAATTTTATTTCCAATTACCCGAGGATTTCTATACGTGCTGCATGAAACGTATTTTACTATATTTCCAGTGCTGTCGAATGTTCGGAAGAAATAACGTTACTGACATTACTTATGATACAACCCACGTATATCTACTCCCGAACCTGTTTCCCTCACACGCAGCAAAGAGTGCTATTATTGTACATCGGTGTTTTTTTGTACCACATATTGGATAAAAGAAATTTGACCTGATGTATAAAGTCCCTTTCAAACGCGTTGAGACCGATTTAAGACCTTTCCTCTAAAGCTCGTTAGGTTTATTTAACCCGCCCACCCCCCGAAATGTAGATGAATTAACCATTACGGACTTCAGGAGGGTTTTTTGTATGTGAATGGTGGGGGATGAAAACAAAGTTCTTTTCAATTTTCCGTGTATGAAGTTTTTGATGCTGTCGTCTGATGAAGGCTTCCCCTGTTGAGTACAAAGGTTAGAACAACCCAGCTGTGTGCAATCTACAATGTCAAGTATTTGAGGGTTGAGAGAACGGATGGGGGAGATATTTTGTCAGTAAGATAGTGTCATGTGCTTCCAACATCTGACTCGTCTTGCTGTTTGTTGGTGGTGATGTTTGTGTGAATATGTACGTGCCTCTCCCATTTCACTTGTTATATCCTGCGTATGACGTCAGAACAACTCAGATCAACACTTCCGGATCAAGATGGTCGTTGCCATGGCAACCATAGAACGCAGAGCATTTGGCGAAGAAAAGAAAAAGGCCTTTTTCTATCTCATCCCACTGTGAGCTCTGTTTCCTCTGGTGCGAGAAGAAAATGGAAGAATGGGAGACTGAAAAGGGGATGGGGCACGAAGAAATTGGACACAGTTCTTCTGGGATTTTTCTTTTTTACTTTTTTTTTCTCATCTTTTTTAAAGAGGCCCTGTGTATTCACGTTCTGTATCTCTTCAACATCTCAGGGTACTTTAAGAAAATATGCTTTGTCTCTGCTAAGATTCCGTAGTCTTCAAAGTTTTATCGTGCCATTATATTAAGATTTTCTTTGGTTAAAAAAAATAAAGGAAGGGTACATGGAAAAAAATGGAGGAAAATATACACACACGAATCACTAATCGAAATTCTTGCCTGTCATTTCTTTTCACTAAATGTTCTCGTGAGGAGAAAAAAAAAAGGCTATTTGAGGACGAAGATCCTGGGATCGATTCCTGTTGAGGCTCATTGGGTTTTGGTGTTGACGTGTATCATGAGAATGAAGGCCGGTCACAAAAGTCTTGTGCTTTGGAGTTAACAACACTACTGTGTTTGTTATGCGTAGACTCACATCTTGTGAGAACTGCACGTGTCATGCTGTTGCCTGCGCTTGGTATATTGGTAATACATGACGTTGGTAATACATGACGTTTTTAGGAGAAACTACATATGTGATCGACATGTGCACTTTCTCCGTGAAACGTTGTACTATCAGTTATAAGCATGAGACTGTGTAAGTCACGGAGTTACAAAGTAAGATTGAGATACCCTTACGTATCTTCCACATGACATTGCATCTTTCGTGTTAGAATTGAAGGGTGTGAGGCAAGAACATGGTAACCCACAATGTTCAGCTTCTAAGAAATTCGATTTTTACTGCTGCACAAGTCATTTTCATTGGCTGAAAGCTGATTTTTCACGTAAAGCTATACATAAAGGCTTAAAATAATTGTACCAAATTAAAATAACGAATTTCTATTTTTCATGCTGCTGTGTGGGTTACCATGTTTTATTATTTATACCATAATATTCGCTACCTAAGTCACTCAAGAATAAATCTTTTCACTGAACTCGCTGTAAGAAATGTTTAATTTTCAAATTATTTTCCTTTTTAGTGGCAAGCTGATATACTGCTTCTCGTTTCCCGCCATCTTAATTGTTGGTTACCATCTTATGAATCCCAAAATGTTACAATAGGCTTACCATAAGTAAATATTGCTGCCATCTCTGGAGCACAATTTGAAGTCGAACAACATTAAACGACGCGGTATGATTCCTTTCCATCGGGTGCTGAATAACTAAAAAAAAATAAACATTTGTGGGTTACCATGTTTTTTGCCTCACACCCTTCATTTCATCAATGATAACGTTCCTACCACGGTGAAACATCTTAATGTTTGCTCAGATAGTTGCACAGCACATGCCAGGCACTAAAAAAACTACCATATTGCTTACATAGAACATCAGAACATGTTATGCTTCCATTCTGTTTGCATACACATACAGATGCTTATCAGAATAATGGAAACACCTGAACGAAAGTGCAACTTACCAGATTAATATGGTGTCGGGCCACCTTTCGCCTTCAGAACAGCCTTGATGCGACGTGGGATGGAGGCATAGAGGTCGTGAATGGTAGCAAGTGGAATATTACACCATTCCTCGTGCAGGGCATCGGCCATTTCTGTGAGAGAGGATGGAGGTGGAAATCGTCGCCGGAGTCGTGTTTCCAAGATGGACCACAGATGTTCAATTATGTTGAGATCTGGGGATTGGGCGGGCCAGGGGAGGTGTTGAACTTCATCCCGATGTTCCTCAAACCACGCTGCAACAACTCCAGCTGTGTGAATGGGTGCATTATCATCCTGGACTATGGCGTCATTGTCCGGGAACAACATCCGGACCATAGGATGCAAGTGGTCTCCTAAAATTGCGACATAATCGTTGGCAGTGATGCGTCCGCGAAGTGTGACCACAGGACCCAATGAAAACCATGATATTGCGGCCCACAGCATCACCGTGCCGCCGCCATGTTTCACAGTTGGGCGGAGACACTGCAGATCATACGCTTCTTTGGGCGTTCTCCACACAAACACGGTCCATGGTTTGGAATAGGGTGAATGGTGACTCATCCGACCATACCACACGTTTCCAGTCGTCAACGGTCCAAGTTGCATGGTCGCGGCACCATTTGCGGCGTGCTAAAGCGTTCTGGTCCCTGATGAGAGGTTTGACCCGTGCAACACGACCCCGTAAGTTCATGTCATGTAATTCGCGGCGGACTGTGATTGTCGAAACAGGTTGGGGAAGGTGCTGATTGAGTTCCTCCGTCACTTGCGCCGCAGTGGCACGACGGTTCCGCGTGACAATGCGCTTTAATACCCGGCGTGCCCTGTCACTGATGCTTTTGTTCCGCTTCCCCGATGTGGTTTTCCCGTGTGTTGTGTAGGCCATCATCACCTTCGACACTGTCCCTGGCGACACACCTAACACACTAGCCACTGCCGTCACACTCACTCCACATAACCGCGCACCAACAATTTGCCCTCTTTGAAACTCTGAGAGGTCTCCCATTTTACACTACCGCCGTCTGCTGCAGCCACTGCACACTCCTGTTCCACGACGCCTGACGTAGTATGGAGACCGACCTAACACACCACCACCAGCAGTCCGGCGCTGCGGTCGCCACGACACCACTGCCAACCCATACATCTGACGTGTTGCCAACTACAGGTGTTTCCATTATTCTGATAAGCATCTGTATTTTACACTGTTACGATGTTACCACATCTCAGATTTTCCAAAATAGGGAGGGTGTAGAACAGTTCTTCTGATTTTTCTCAAAACTTGATTTTCCTGACACGTGTCATTTTACAACAACAACAAAAAAAAAACTATTGATAGGAGTTTAGACCAATTTCTCACTTCCAGAGTGGAGGATCAGGTCACGCGTATCGCGTTCTCAGGTTTTTCAGACTTTTTGCTCGGTCCTCCTAACCGAATGTCGAGATATCTAAAATAAAAGTTCTCATCGCTTCCTTTCATGTTTTTAGGAAGACTAGCTCACCAAGTTTCCGTAGTTTAAAAGTTACGGTCGCTGACTCGTAATAGGCCCTGGAAAGTGGCACAGATTCGTATCCAGCTCACGCTGTTCATTCTAAGTTTTTTTTTTCCGCCTTCGTCTGCCCACCAGGCTAATACAAGGATAATACCTAGAATCTGGATCCTGGCTACTACTTTCTCCATTCTTCGATAATAGCAAAAAACTTGGCATGAGATTTTGTGTGATCTGAAGGTGCTATCAAGATCATAAATTAACGTTTCAATGCAGTTTTCCTGGAATATTTACGTACCGAGAGGCGTCATTCTAAAGCTTGAGATAGTTTGTTATAGGTGCCACTGCCTGAACAGTCCATTAATGTTAATTAAATAAACAGTTGGTTTCTGAATTCGGAATTTTGCTCCCCACCCCGACTTTGCCACCCTTCCCCTCTCTGTATATGTATGTGTGTACAGAAAATCTTTCTGTAATCATTTGTGCTGATCGTGAAGAAACGCCATGTATCGCTGATTAATAGTTTTCTCCTCCCTTTCTCCATCATCCTCTCGCATCCATCCGAGAGGGGTTTTAATTCCTCGTGAATTATGACAGTGTATAATTGATATATTTTTTTCTAGCACTCGACCACTCTCACTCAGTCATTGGCGTCAGTGTCTCTAAAGAGCACCGGTTGATGTATCGATGAATCTGCCAACACTTGACGCGCTTGTTCTGATACTCTCATTTTATTTTTATTTTTTTAATTAAAAAAAAAATCCGCTCGGATCTTCTTTTTCAAGCGATTAAAAATGGAATGTCTACATGAGGGATCAGACAGAAAACACGATAGTATTGCTCTTCTTCAACTGAAATTAATTTGTTCTTCCATTTTTCATAGGTCCAATTTATCAGCTGTATGTGTTACATGCAAAAGGTTATCTTGCTGGGAAGATTTATTTAAATGACTATAAAAGTAGCACGTTGTCCATTTATACAGGGTGTATATATTTTGATAGTCGAAAATTTCTTTAAAAATGTCTGTGATTCCAATCTGTACTGGAAATCGTTTTCTTGACTGATTGCGATGCGAGCAGGCAAGCAAGAAGATATGGACAAGGTCATGGCATCTGCTACTTCAGCCCATTCAAATATTCAGAGCTTAGCTACCTTATGTTTGACCAAATCAATTGGTAAAAAAATAATCAACAACACATACACACTCCTCCGCCCTCAACCGATGCTTCGCACCCGTGGGTAGAAATGCGTTCCGTGGACGAGGCTGTTCGGAGCTGTTGTGTGGAGCGAAAACATAGACTCGATACGAAAGCGTGGAGGTGAAACATTCGAAATGTCCGTGGAAATGTTAATTATTAGGAAGTGCTGGAGATGAGACAGCAGTACTGAAGATTGTTCAAGAGTGCACAAAACTGTCAGGGACGTTGTTTACGCACTGGTTATATATTGAACATGTTCAAGGAAAAAGAGAACGAAGGGGGGCTAAATTCATGGATGTACAAGTCGTATGGTGGAATAGAAATTAAAGCGTAAACTTAGAAATGGCTTGATTTAAACCATCAGCCTATCGACAAGACAGTAATAACATTGTTACAACGTGTGTGGGGATGGAATTTCATCTTTTTAATCAAAATGCAGACAGACCCGTACGCTACTTCAAGATAATGTTTAAAGTACAGTATAACGGAGCTACTCTCTCGTTAAGAACAAAGTTAGTTCTTTCTTACTTTTCCCTCCGATGAATGCCACTCTCATGCAGAAAAGCTTGGATCTACACTATTAGATCTACACGTCCCCGCGTATTCATACTCGTGGCTCAAAGAAGTTAATTTTCAAAATTGTTGCAGATTCTTGGTATCCTTCCTAGCGCTGTGAATGGACCATAATCGAGTGTACATGATAGCACCTTGTTCTGTTTATCTTACGACAGCCCCCTTCTGTAAGAGAGATCTCCCGTACGTGTTCTTTTCTTCCCACATGTAATTAATTTCACCGTTTCCTTTGTCAGCCTCCTTAGTGACGTTCTTCCTTTTGTTCTTGTCCTCGTGTAAATGCCATTCAGTAACAGACGGGATTTCCTCGCGTCTATTACATTACCGCATCGTAACAGCGCCGCGGTTCTCATCTTCCGTATGACGTCAGAACCGCGGTGAAGCAACTTCCCACGAGTCTCCAGCTGGCGGTCACCCTGGAGAAGCTGTGATGTTGCGGAGGGCCTACCCTGGCCCCCCACTATGTCTAATTAAAATAGAATATTTAATCCCTGGTGAGTTCATTACGATAAACCCTATCAACCGCTAATTCAAGAGAACCGTTCTCAATTATTTTCCATTGTAATTACCCTTGGGAAGGTGGCTGAGGAGGAGAGAAACCTCACCATACTTAGGAATGATACTACTATTGGTTAAATGATGTTTACTATGTTTGATTAACATTATCAGTTTCAGCAAGAGCTTGATGAGCAGTCGTTTAGGTGTAAGTATTCATTTGTACACTTTAGAAAGAGTCTGTTAATACTTTCATTGTTGTTCTGATGCTAAAGAAACCACCGCAATTTATCCACTTGTTTGTAGCGAGATGAACCAACACCTGGAAAAACAGGAAAAATTAAAGAATATTACTTGTAAGTTTAGACAATTGTATATTATATAATTGAAATATATATATGAAAATTTATGTTGTAAGTATTAAGATATTCACCATAGTGTGGAGTCGCCGTGGCTCAGACGGTAGCGCGTCTGACTACGAATCGGGTTGCCCAGGTTCAAATCCCGGCCAGGACACTGGAGACTTTTCTCGCAGTGTTTCCCATGCCTGGCGCTCTGAGGTGCACTCAGCCTCCTATCAAATTGACTACCAGGGTGTCCTTGGTATTCCTGGTCACCTTGGGAAGGTAAAGGCGGTCGATCGTGGGACTGACCACCCCACCTCACTTCGTGCCGTAGGTCAAGAAATTGTGGAGCGCTACCTCCACATCCCACATGCGCCGTTCACGGCGCGTGCATATCGCACAGTGGATAGCTTTACCTTTTACCTTCACCATAGTATACTTTTCTTAACGTTTTTTTTTTTCTTAATAAACGATAGGACAGCCCCGTTGGACTTAAATGCTTAAAGTTTATTTTTTCGTTGTGTGAAGAGAAACGAGTTACAATAAATTACTTTTCTTGTCACCAGAGAGAGCAGGGTGCTAGAAAACTGCAGAGTCACCTGACGTTAGTTTTGAGTATCGCTGAAGTTTGTACGCGGATGAGTTTATTATCTTTAGTTATAAATTTATTATTATAACAAGATTATGATGAAGCTTTCAGATTAAACTGAACCAACATATATATTATGATCGGTATTTCTCAAGGCTCACCTTTAGGGCCCTTATTATTTAACAATTTTATCAGTGATATTTGAAAAATCATTTCTCGTGATACCTCAGCTATATGCAGACGATTTCAATTTTGTAGCAGAGATAAGCAATGTCAACGATATTGTGTATCTGGAACGAGACTTAGAGAATGTCGAAAAATTGGAGTCAAACCAATAAAACTAAAATCAACGTTATTAAAACCAAACTTGTTAGTTGCACCGGTTCAAGTGGTTACTTTATTAGTGAGTACAGCATAGCCAGTGATCTACCCTTAATCATCATCAGCATTCAGCCGTTTTTCATCCACTGCTGGATGAAGGCTTCCATCCCCCTTTTCTTTCCACGTCTCTCGGTCTGCTGCTATCCTCATCCATGTAGCTCCTGAAAAAACGCTTGATTTCATTTACCCATCTTACATTTGGACGTCGTCTCGGTCGTTTCTTTGACAGTAAGTTAATATTTAATGTTCATGTTGATGCTATCATCATTGAAACGAAAATATTAATTGGTTTTACTGTTTACAGATCGAAATTCGAGTATGCCGTCGTAATATTATGGTACCTTTATACTAAAACAAAGACCAGGTTGAAGCCGTAGAGAAGTGCTTTATAAGATTGCTTTGTTCTAAATTGTGATTTTCGTATTAGTTATGGTTACTGAGGAGCCTACTTTGGTTTTAGAATCTTTGCACGGTAAAAGGATAATAATTGATCAAAATTGGACAATTTATCATACAAAATGCGTAGTGAATTCGTATTAAATAATATAAGATTTCCTTCTCATAACTTTAGAAAATACAAATTTTTAGAATCTTTCCCAAAGCCGGATTAAGATGGGAGGGGGGGGGGATAAAAGGGCTGCAGCCCAAGGGCCCTGCCAAAGGTAAATCAGGGACATATTTGAGTAGTAACGACCTCAGGCAGTGCTCGAAGTGGGATGGGGGAGGAGTGTTGGAACATAGTTTTCTTTAATTTTGGATTTGGGAGCTCATTACTGTCAATAGTCAATCGCCGTCACTAGGTGCAAGGGTTCCCTCACCTTTTCTAACCCACTTCGAACACTGGATTAACAGGGACAACAGGCCCAGGGCCTCCAAATAGCTTAATCCAGCACTGATCTTATCCCTTTTTCAGTGACAATCGAAAATAGTGTGACTGATAGTTCTATTGAAACCTGATTCATACTGGGACAGATTTTGTTGGTGTTTCTCGTAAAGACTTCTTGATTTTATACCGTAATATTGTTTTTATGTTAATACAACATGTGCTGTGTATGCATTACAGCTATTCATGACACTCAAATAAAGAATTTGGATCATTATTACTGTTATTTATCGCTCTTCTGTTGATATATAAAAAAAATAATCGTAAAAGAGTTTATCGTACTTGAAATACGGAATACATCCGATCTTAACCAAACTTGACCTCTATATTTCCCTATTTACTAAATCGAGTACTCTGGATGGAATGAATAGGCACCTGACCAATTTGGACAATTGATTATGAACCTAAACTCATTGTTCGGGCAAGGAATTTATTGCAAGTCAGCCACCGTGATCGAATGGTGTGGGGCACCACATTAGGTTTTAGTTGAGTCGACAGGGGGGGGGGGCTGATTCGATTCCCGACTGAAACATGATTGATTTGTAGAATTCAGACTGAACAGCTTATTCTGTTGAGACTGGCAAAAGTCATTAGTTACTAATTGGGTATATAAATACACACTTTACTATTGTTCATTTAATTGCAAACACAGGATTCCATATTTTCGAGCTGGCAAAAGCTCAGCTTCAACTATTTGTGTATGCATTGGAGATAGTGAGCTTTATCTGAGATAGTTGCTTGATCTCCTTGTACTGGGTATGAATTTTACTGACGCGTTTTTCAATTTTATTATATTTTTTAATTTATAATTTTGATAAGCAAGCAAGTCTCTGTCCTACACCATACTAGTGTAAATATAAAATTTCTTCGAAGAACTACAGTAAGTGTGGATTAAGGACTGGACAATATTTCTTTCTGAGATCTTTGCTGAGGCTGGGTTCAAACTCAGGATCTTCTGAATACAAAGTGAGAGCTGTACCGTACACGCACACACATATACACATTCAAAGAGCAAACAAATAGGCACCTTAGACGTTCAATAATAATGACAGCACGTGGAAGTAGTGACAATATTATTGACGGTGTAAGATCGAATGATACAAGTACTGATTTCATGGTGACGCGAATGTGTCTTGAATTATAGGATTGTCTTGTATTAAGGGAGAGGATTTGAATGTTAAAATACTATAATAATCTTCACGTATGCACATCAGTGAGTTCAATCTCCGTGTTCTTGCAATGCCGAATTACAATTACAATTAGTGGTGAATACTAAGGATTCATCCAAAACTAGTCATGGCCATTTTCGAAAGACTGGAGGGAAATCCCCCGAAAAATTGTTACTGATTCCCCCCCCCCCCAAAAAAAATCCCAAGAAACATTTTTTTAATGTGTTCGGCATCTCTATTTGGGATGAGACGTACTTTGGGATTGGATTACTTCATAAAGTAAGTGCTTAGTAAAAAGGACATTGAATTTAATACGTGCGAAACTGTTAAAACAAGTTCTAATGAAGATGAATTCAGGGCAAGAGTGATACACACGTTCCAGAATGTATAAAGATTTTAAACAACAATTATATAAGATTACCACTGTTAGAGATACTTCTTTATGTAAGTATTTACAGTTTGCATCAAATACTTTTGATACCAGCTTGATTAATCGAAGGGTTACTGCTTCTCTGTGTGTCTTTGTCCTTTATTGCCAAACGTCGCATTATCCGTTGTAGGTTTTCTGTTCAGTGGCTCTTCGTCCTTTGTCTGTCGGGAGAGTTTCAAGTATATTTTTTTCTTTTCTTTCTAGCAGCAACAACAACAGGGATTGCAGCAGCTCCTGGTTAGTATGTCAATCTTTGTTCCGATGTCATTCTCTGTTACTTAGTTGTCCGTCGTCTGCGTGTGTTTGTGCCCAATGACAGTCAGGGAATGGAAGGAAGTATAGCAACAATCAAGCACTCCGATTCATTATGTACTTCACGGTTTCATATGGGGAATCGGTCTCCCAAGTTTTCACGTACTGGAAATTTGAGTTGCGGGAGAAATCGAGACAATTAACAAATTCGGAACCAGGCGAAATGGGGTTTAATGTTGCCGAAATGTCGTTGTCCCAAATTCGGAATGGCGGTTTTTCAATATAAAAGCAAAGTTATCGACAAAAATCACAAACTGTAGCACTCCAGCAAATAAATACAGGTTGGACAGCTTGTTGGACCCGACTGTCCATGGTGAGCGATTCCTACCTCATTGTTATTAACTTGCACATCTTAATAGTTCTGCTGTTTGTTTACTTCATTTAAACTGAACTACCGTTAATCTGTTATGTCTCCGTTGCATAATATAAATCTTTCCAAACGGCCTTACTTTAGTTTTCGTGAATCCATGCAAAATCGCTATCGACAAATTATACAGAACATGTCTTAAATTGAATGTTCCACGGTAAAAATCAGAGTATTATCATGAAAAACGCGTTGTGTTGTATACTCTAACGTACAGCGATTACATAACTTAAGATCAAAATGGCAGAACAGTTTTTAAGGAATGTCTCATCAGCTATACCAGTGAGCGAGTGACACGGTCATGTATTTTAATCGTGTCGCCAGAATTGCGTCAACCCAAATGACAAATGGGTTATAATTCAGAGTATAAGTTCATTTACCGTTTTACTTTGCACGGAGGACATGTGGAAACGGGGTAATTGCTTTCTTATATCAGAAAAGCTTGAATATGTGGCTATACTTCACGGTTTGGCAAAAAGGAATTGATACGTCGATGAATGTTTTCACTTGTGTTGATGACTAGCAACTACAAAAAAGCTCCATTTTGTTTTTAAAAATATTTTTTGTTGTATTGAGATGATCTTTCCTTCGTGTTAACTTTTACTAATCCAAGTGTCTCATTGTGAAATAGTGCCCGTCGCGTAAAAGAAGTTACTGTGGCATGTTTGTTTTATACTCTGCCTTAGGATAGCTTAAGTCATATAAAAGCACTGTCTTAAGTTTAATATAATTTTGAAATTGCTAGGGTCATAAGGCGTCGACAAGATCAAATTTGCCAAGGGACCCCGTCTTTGTGGCAACCATATTTGCCTCCAAATAATGAAGAAAACAGGAAAAATTGTTCAGCCAAAAGCACTTCTATGTAGATAATAAACAGCTTCTTTTGAACTAGCAGAATTCTAAACTAAATCATCTTCGTACGTTTCGACTACGAATCGGGCGGCCCGGGTTCAAATCCCGGCTAGGACGCTGGAGACTTTTCTTCAGTCTCTCCTAAGCCTGGCGCTCTGAGGTCCACTTAGCCTCCTATCAAATTGAGCACTAGTGTGTCCTTGGCACTCCTGGGCGCTTTGAGAGGCAAATACGGTCGAGCGTGAGACGGACTACATTTCTCATGCGCCGTTCAAGGCGCTTGCGCATCGCGTAGGGGGATCTTACGATATTTTTTTCATAACTTTGTCTACAGTCTGTTAGTGACTGTGCTTATAGCATCTTCTCATCACAAAACTACATTAAAAAAGAAAAGAAGCATTTATGTTCAAAAACATGAAAATATGTGCTTGACAACTACGTAAAATGGATTTGATAACATTTTGCAGATTTGGTTTGAAAATCTTGCATCAGACTATAGCTACTTTCTGAATTAAGTTGTCTAAGAGCTCGTATGTGTGTCAGATGAAAACTGACATTAATATTATTGCGTACGAAATCCGTATGAGTAGTGTAGCACGTTAATTATTTCCTGTTTTCCTATTTTAAATTCAGTATTACAACGTAAAGAAGTGACGGGTGCTTGTAAAGTAATTTACGTATTTGAGTAGTTCGTCATTTATTGTTTTCCAGCTGAAAGAAATGTCACATACACACTGTTTTCGTATGTACTGTCACAAACTGTTTAACATGTAATGCTTATTGTATTTTGTTAGAACCGTGATATGATAAATTATTCATAACTTGACCCGCTTTAATACATAGCTACCGAGGAAAATGTACTCTTTTAATTAACTAGTGAGCTCATACCTCGCAGACCGAGGTTTGAATTAATCTTTCTTTTTCTAATGTTCTCAAGTTTTAAAATGTTAGTACTTACAATAGCATTAATTAGATGCTTCCGTATCACCCACTGCTTGTGTTCCTACAGCGATAAAAGCTAGTCATCGATACAAGTTCTATCATTCTGTTCAATTCCTGAGGGGCGGAATACGATGTGTCAGGAGAGTGAACAGTTGTATGGAAACGATTGTGTGTGTATGTATGTGTACACGCATATGTGGAGAATATGTTGCTGTGTGTAGTCATTTTTAGTAGACGTTGTGTCTGTGTCGTTTGCTCGCTTCTTTGTTCGCTGTAGTTGGTTGTATATCAAAAGCACATAACTCTCTTGTCGAGTGGTGTTGTGTATTATATATCTTACTCCTGGAGATAATTGTTACAGCACTTTTTTCAACGTATTTTCATGTCATTTCACCCTGTTTTCTTCATTGAGAAATCTTTTCCACAAAGAGAATTCTGTTCACAATTCATATCACTTTTGTTGAGACAATAATGGATGTCGTATTATTATTTTTTTACGTTCACTTATTTTCGCTTACTTAACAGTAAGTGTTGCATAAAGTATTTTCTTTAAATTGGTTCTGGTGTTTGTAATTGTCATCTCTCATTTTCTATAGTTTTAAGTAGAAAGCAAAACAAGCTTTTTCTACGAATTTTTGTGTGGTGCATGACAGTTAAAATTTGAGGAATCCAAGTGCTATTATTCATATAAGTAGGTTGATTAATGCTCGGGATGCATATTTGATTGTATCTTCCCATTTGTGGAAGTTTCTGCAACCTACCGAGACAATTATGCAAACCAATTTCATGTGGTGACGTCACTTGATAGACAGACTTCTCAGATAAAGTGTTCACCTTTTTGGAGGATAATTTATCTGCATACCGGACCCCCCCCTT
>JAGDQP010016610.1:13030-40241 GCA_022664845.1 Lepisma saccharinum
TGTGAACTCTTCTTATATCTCAAGTGCTCCATTTATTCTTGAATCAGGTTTTACGGTTGGTAAGCAAACAACCGTCACATCATTCATGAAACCTTTCGGAAACCTAGTGACTGACATGAACTTGCAAGGAAACCAGAGACCTTCTTCGTATGAATGAACACTTGAAGTTAGAAGTTAACAAATTTGAAGATCACAGTCTTAAATGGAAGTTTAACGTTGTTTGCCAAGACTCTTAAAAAGACTGAAATCAAATGCCTACATAAAGGTTTAAAATAATTGTTTTTTTTATCTCTCTCTCAGTGTTTTTCTGTGATAAAGGAAGTAATCCTCGAAAATATAAAGAATACGGTTTGTGAGTGTAACCAAAACCATCAGTGTGTCTAACTGTAAAAAGGAAAGTGTAATTGTTTACTACTTTTAATCAGCATCGTCGTCACTCAGCTCTGGATAATAAATCCCTAGTGAATCTCTTAAAATTCAACCCTTGAGTGTAATTTCTCGATTCAGTATTTCCACCTGCCGCTGTATGAGTCCTGAACTTAGCTGTATGGTAAGTACATCTAATGTTTGTGTTGAGATGTGTATTTTTCTTACAGGCAACTACCTGGATTGTTCCAGAGGGGGTGTGGCTAAATAGTGTGCCTGTTTCAATCTCGAAATTAATTAATAATGCTTTGTTTGTCTCAGATGTTTTGATTCTTTTGGTTCTACCGCACCTTTTTGATTTGTTTATTTCTTTTAGCCGCTTTGTTTTCAAAATTCCAGGTGCTTGACTTTTTTGTCTTGAAGCTTAGTTTAATTTCGGTGAATTAAAATCTCGGGCAGTAAAGAAATTAATTCTACTTGATTTAAGCACCTGAGTTATGGAATTGTTGATTTGTATGTACACCCCACATCAATAGTGACATCTCACACCTTTCCACAATACTTGTGAAGAATAGGCGTGAGGCATCACCCAGTATTTTCTGTCTCCATGCTTGTGACGTCATACATTACAGTTTTGCGAGACAACGTCAGGGGCACCTTACAATACTTTGACGCCCCATTGTAAGGCTCCACACAGCACTGTCCTCAATTGATTCAATTCTAGCTTATAATTTCAGGTCATCCGCGAATAAGAGAATATGGGAGTTCTCGATGCACTCAGATATATCATTAATAACTAAAAGAAATAATAAAGGGCCGAGGTTTGAACCTTGTGGTACTCCGGACAGTGTCTGAAAATATTCTGAAATATAACCTTTAAAAATTACTGCCTGCTTACCTTTACGTAAATACGAAGTTAATAATTTTAAGGTTTCCGTAGAAAAAATTTAAAAACTTAAGTTTGCTTAGCAAAACCTCATGATCAACCAAATCAAATACTTTACTGAAATCAGTGTATACGACGTCTACTTGGCCTCCTTTATCTAGCTTAGTTGCAATGAAGTCCGTTACAATTGCTAAGTTTGTTGAGGTTGACCTATTTTTCAAAAAGCCGTGCTGATATGGTGAAAGAATGGAGTTTACACGATTCAGTATTGGCCTATATATAACACATTCATATACTTTTGCAAACGATGATAAAATAGATATTGGTCTGAAGTTTTCGACGTCTTTAGCATTTCCGGATTTTGGAATAGGACAAATTAAACTTTCCTTCCATTTGTCAGGGAATACACAAGTTTTAACAGATAGATTTAATAAAATATATAATGGGTATTTAAGAATCTCAGCACAACCTTTTATTATATAAGGTGGAATTTCGTCCGGCCCGCAAGATACCTTAGGTTTTAACATTTTGATTGCTTCCTCAATTTCTTTCATTTTAATTTCTTTTATTTGCAACGTGTTTAAAAGTTCACATCTAGGGTTGTCTGATAAAATGTCAGATTTGTACTGGGGTGTTACAGTTCTAAATACAGATTGAAAATAATGTGCAAAAGACCTAGATACTTCCCTGTTACTTTCTAGCTCTTTGTCTGTATTTCAAAGAAGTGGATGAGAGATGTTTTGTCTTACTTTTAACATAATTCCAAAATTGCCTCGGGTCTTTATTGATACTGTATTCTGAGCTTTCAATGAAAAAATTATATGCTAAAGAAATTTCTGATTTTAGATCTCTACGTAATATGCGAAATTTATCTCGATGAAAATCAACGTCTACAGCAGTTTTCATTTTCCTATGATGATATGTTTTAAATTTAATCTTTTGAATTATGTTATAAGTGACCCAAGACGGATATTTATTACTATTGCATTTCTTACGGGGAACACATAGGCTCATAGTAATGTACATCATTTCATAGAATTGCCCTAATGCTTCATTTACGTCATTCAAATGGGAAAGTTTGTTCCAGTTTTGTCTCGACAATTCTGTATACATTTGTTCGAAATTAGCCTTCCTAAAATTAAACCCAGTAATGTTATTCTCTCGTTTCTCTTTTTTCGATTGATTATATGGAAAGGAACAAAGTAATGCCGGATGGTGTTTATCTTCAGGAACAAGGGGGTGTTCTTCTCTAACTACAGTGACGTCAATAATGTTTGTTAATACTAGATCTAATGTGAGACCATTGACATTACGGATATTATTAAATGATTCTAAACTGAATAATGACATGAAATTATACAAATTACAACACTTCTTTGTTGCGTGAAAGGTCAAAATTGGAATGAAGTATTTGAGGTATGTTAAAATCTCAAAGTCAGAGTATAGTGCTTCCTACTGGACAATTGCTCTCAATAAATTCAAAAAATAATTCATACACTGTTTCACTCGAGTCTGGTGGAATGTATACAGCACAAACATATAACGATAGCATCTTTATAGTAAGTTTAGTTATAATGCACTCAAAATAGCTATCAATAGAGTTTACATAATACATGTTATGTTTTTGTAGACATAACATGTTTGTATGTAACATGTTTGTATGTGCCTTTCCAAGCAATTCGAAGTTCCTATCCTGACGAAACACCTTATATCTCATGTCAAAGAATTCTGAATCAAATTGATCATCAGATAACCAACTTTCGTTTATTATTATCAGATCATAGCTATTGGATAAAACACTAGTGTAGAAATCATTGGCTTTGGTACGCATTCCACCAATATTTTGCATATAGATTAAAAACTGTTTTTTATTTTCGCTTTTTATTTCTATATCACTGGAACACTTCACAATATAGTCAGCCGCTTTTGGGGATCCATGTTTACTATTTGTACTCAGAGACAATTGTTCCGTTTTTGTACCTCCTACCTGTTAGTCAGCTGTCTTACTCTTTACATTTGTGCGGGTCTTCTCCGGTCCCAGGCGGTGGAGATTTTCAAGATTCTGGCTGGAATAGTCAGAGGAGGGTGACCAAGAGGGGCGGAGGTTGTGAATGGCGGGGGAAGTAGCTTCCGGATAGGTTTTTGACCTTGAAAGAGAGTAGTGGTACTGTTCATCCGTAGGGTGAGAAGTCTGCGCAGTTGTTTTTACTTTATCTTGACGAGAGGTTGCAGGGGGAGTTGGGAGTTCATGCACTTTCTCGTGTTTACCGGGAGTAGGGACAAAAAATGATATTTTATCAGTGTTCTTCAGGTCACTCAGGGTATACGGCTTTCTTTCAACGTACAATTTGTCATATACTAATTTTACCCGTAGTCCCGGAGGTTTAGCATTCTGAAGACGTGCTTTGAGTTCCGATCGTATGTCACGCACACGACGAGAATAGTCCTCTGTGATTGATACCGGCGTGTTTCGTGAGTGTTAAGCGTAAGATAAAATTTCAGATTTATTTTTGAATGAACTTAATTTCGCGATTATAGGCCTATTATGATGATCCCCTCTTTTAACCCCGAGGCGATGGCATCTTTCGAAGTCATAATCTGTAGTATTAATTCCAAGCTCTTCCCACAAAAACTGGCGAAGTAATATTTCACTATCTTGCCAACTCTCATTTCCTCGCTCCTTTAAGTTGTAGAAGACTAGATTATTGGGCCTAGAGTGGTTTTCTAATTGATCAATAGTCACTTCGTTTTGTTTTATAAGGTTCCTCAATGTATCGTTTTCTATTTTCACCGAGTGAAGCTCTTTCGTCAGATTGTCAAGTTGTTCACTAAGTTCCGCCGTTACTCGTTGTATCCCTACAATATTACTGTTCATTTTACCCAACGTTACCGACAACAAATGATCGATTTGCATCAAGCTTTGCGTGAAAAATGACCAGAATATGACCAAAGACAACACAAAGATTGTGCTTCACGATAATGCACCCTCTCACACAGCAAAACCTGTCAAGGAAACGATTGTGACGTTTGGCTGGGAAATTATTCCGCATGCGACTTACTCACCTAACTTGGCGCATACAGATTTTCACTTATTTGCATCCATAGGACACGCACTTGCTGTCCAGAGCCTCACATCTTACGAAAATGTACGATTTTCGTTCAGTGGCGTCAATTTATTCCACTGTTTTTAATCTGGTAGCTGTTGGCGGTATGTACTTTTGATTTTGGTTAGATTTCTCCATTTACGTTAGTTTTAATACAATGTGTATCAGCGTTCACTTGCCAATTTGAAACATATACTATGTTGTGTACAATGATTGAACATACTTAATTACAGTAGTCACAACAGAAGGATGCAGGTCTGGCAATATTGAAATATCGCCTAAGTAATCGCTGTGTAATTATTATTTTGAAGAGTAATTATTATTTTTGAAGAACTCAATATCGAACGTGCGATGCTCTGCCGACCTACGCTCAATGTTTCCTGAAATGGTGCCGCTCACTGAACAAGTTTGTGCATTTCCGTCGTACCCTTTCCGGGGCCACGTGAGCAGGGGTACCGCCAGGATTTCAGTTTGGAGGTTGTAAAGTCAAAATTAGGAGGATGTAAGTGGAGTTTGATATGGTTTCTATCAATTGTTGACCGCAAAAATTAAATTTGGGGTGGGGTGCTCTCAAGGATTTGTGGGGCGATATTCCCCTGCCGGAATCAAGGCACAAGAGCGATAGCAAGTCAAAATGGTAGGTGAACTTCTGAGATACTTTGTATACGCGCTTTTCATATTATTCTCGAATTCGCTTCCAGTTTTTTAGTTTAAACTTATTTCTTTTTGTTAAGTATTTTTTTTATTATCTACAAAACATAAGGTAGACCTATTAATTTTATTAGAAATTGTAAAAACTTAATAACACAATTTCATTATTTTTTATTATCAAACAAAGGTTGTGAGTAAAACTATTTAGTCTCTATAAGACATGTATGTGGCATTTCATGCTAGAGTTCATGCACATTCCGAATTTAGATTTTATCTTTTAAAATTCGTGTTGAGCTTTGTCTGTCTGTCTCTCTCTCTGCTTACTTTCTCTATATTTCTTTCTTTTTGCTTCTTTCTTTCTTTCTTTCTTTCTTTCTTTCTTTCTTTCTTTCTTTCTTTCTTTTTTCTTTCTTTCTCTCCCTCTCTTACTCCGATCCGTGTCTCGCGCGAGCTTTTACAGAGCCGCCGTAGATCAGTGGTAGAGCGTTGCCGTAATATTCGGGAGATCGTGGGTTCGATCCTAGTGACCGACCATTCTGACTGAGGTTTTTCTAGGGTCTTTCCTCAGTCATGCCAGGCAGATACCGGGATGGCACCTTCAACACAGGCTCTGGCCGACAAATTCTCGAATCCTTTCCCTTCCCCTATCCCGGCCTGAGCCTTAGATGGCTTAAGGTCATAAATAAAATTCAAATTAGCGCGCTGCTCGCTGATAGTTCTCTCTCTCTCTCTCTCTCTGCTTTCTTTCTCTTTTTATCTCTGTCGCTCTGATTTTCTCCCTCTCTCTCCCTGATCATTCTTTCTTTCCCTCTCTCTCTCTTTCTTTCTTACTGTTTCTATAAGAAAATCATACGTCGTTAAGTTAGTTCGTAAAAGTACGATCAACCGCGATTTGTAAAATGGTAGATTCTTCCCTTCGAATAGATGTAAACTAAAAGCATTCATTGACTTCGAAGTCTTTCTTATTGTGTTCTCCGGACAAGACAAGAAGTTTTCCCACTGGTCTTCTTTAAGACACGTGTCGCTTCTATCGATTCCTTCTATTTTTCTTTATCATGGTTTATCCTCTTTCAAGTTTCCACCACTTCCGTTCTACATTTTGTATGCATTCGAAGTGCTTTTAAAAACAGTTACATTAGCATAAACATACTTAAACAGAGCGTTTCTGAAATACTTTAGAGATGAAATTCCCAAGACGAGAGTAGTTTTGGAAGTAGAGGCGCGCGAGTTAGCGTGACACCGTCAGAAACTAAATCTTACGACAGATTAATGAAGCAAACCGTATTGTTGGGGGTCAAGGTGGCTAAGTGGTAGAGCGCTCACTTCTGGTACGTGAGGTCCACGATTCGTGTCAGTTTGGTTTTGTGGTGGACAAACACGGTGTGCCTGGGTTTTCTCGAATTCCCTCTTTTCCAGTTTCATCATTCTACACTGTTAAAAATGACTTTCTCAGAAATGAATAAATTTTCCTACTAAAAATAATCGAGTAAATTTTCCTTGAAGGTGAGAAAAACAAAAATTAAAATTTGAGAATGGTACTTTTCAAATTTGAGCTGATCCAATTATTCAAACTGTGTGTCTCTGGAAAGGTGATATTACAATCCTGCGAGATAATTAAAAGAAATCTGTAGACATAGTTTATTATTATCTGGCGAGCGTTGTGAAAGAATATCGTAAACAAGTGCAATAATCTCAAACATATTCTCTGTCGGACAGTCCAATCTGTATCACTGTGACTGCATGTGATATTCATACGCGGGCGTGATCGCGGCAGAAACAAAACATACTGTTGGGAATTAAGTTTAACTCTTCTGCTTCCTAAGATTTATTTTTCGTACGATTATAAAGTGTGTTTAACTGTTGTGGTTGTAAAAAACTCCTAATAAAGGTGAATGAGTTTCATATCATACTGTCACCTGTTGCATTTCGCGCTAGATGTCTCTACTTTGAATGGTGTAAGGTTAAAGTGAGTAACTTTTTTGTATTATGCTAAATTGTTGTTTTTGTGTTGTATTATTGGCACACGATTTAAATATGTTTAATAATGATTCGTTATGCTGATTAAAGGATTTGTAAAAACAATGGAGTTCTGTAAAGTAATACGTACCTCAGATGGATGTACTTCGTACATCAGAAATCTAAATACTGTATGCAGATTACAGTATGCATAACTTAACCTAGCCTAGCTGCGGTTCATTAACGTGCTTTCGAGGACGTTGTGTTGCGCAAGCAAAATCGAGACCAGCACGCATACGATCTCAATAGGATAGACAGCACTCTTCAGTTGGAGGGTGAAAGTTAATTTGAGGCAGCAGTCATTGCACAAAGACAGATCATTTTGATCATCAGTCATTTTGATTCCCATTTTCATCTTTGTTTTCCTAATTATTTCACGGGCTTCGGCCACAGGACGGATAAATATGGAGGACGGTTTTCACAAGGAATTTCCGCCTCAGGTTGACACTCCTACACACGGCGCATGGCAAACCGCTCAATATTCCCGAGATTCTAAAAAACTAAAACTAATCATCGCTCCTGTTCACGTACTCCTATTCGCGGTTCTACTACTAATCATCCAGATTCACCACCACTCAAGAAACAGCATGTACATAAAGAGAACGAGAAAGAAAACGAATCAGACGATATGATTACAGAACAAACATCACCTACCACTTCTGAACAAGTCTATACCTTCATGCTCAGTAACTACGATACGAAATTCCAAAACTCAAAACAACTTCTAGCTAAGCTCTGCAAATACGTTCCTCGCAAAACTATCAACAAGATCATTCCTACACGCAATGGCATGCTTATCAAATCACCTGATTCAAATTTTGCATTATACATCCATAACAAACATAGTCTTGAATTTTTTGGTAAATCAGCAACAATAACCGATGTCACTTCACAACGCACCAAGCAACCACCACCACAACGAAAACCTTCGATGCTATCTGTTGTCATCTGCGGTGTCGATTCAAGTTGGACAAAAGAAGAAATCACCGAGGAACTACGTCAGGAGGAGTATGAATTCACGAAAGTCATCCGTATAAAATGCAATTCTGGCCCTACCTATCTAGTTCGAATTCTCACCAGTTCACATGAAACCATCACTGATCTTTTAACTTTAGGAGCCTACATCTATCATAAAAGACACAGAGTAGAACCATCACGCACTGCACCACCCATTCCAATCCGCTGTGAGAAATGCCAAAGTTATAATTCACATCCAACCCATCAGTGCACGAATCAGCCCAAATGCGGTTTCTGTACATTTCCACATTCAACTCCTCAATGTCAGAATATGCAACTACCTCCTAAATGCTAGACTTGTAACCAACCACATCCTACCTATAGTTACCAATGCAAATCTAGACCACCACAAGAACCTGAAAAACCTGATCTCATCGTACCACTCAAAGTCTCCGACCAAACTCTCGAACCCGAAATCAACAGCGAAAAGCATCCCATCTTAAATCAACCTATCACTATCGAAGAAATGCTATCATTCATCACTTTGACATTACAAAATATTCAACCTACTCATCGACCTCATATTCTTCAATAAGTTCAAGCAGCCGCAAAGCAAGTATTTCAAGTTACTTTCCACGCAACGTACTCAGGCGCATATGTGCATTTTGTTAACGTACCACCGAAACAATCTACCTAATCATCTCAATTAACCCTTCTCTTCATTGTGGATTTAGTAATATTATTTGTAAATTTTAGCTCACCCATCCAACATAAACCGGTTTTCGAAGCACTCTTACTCGAAGAAAAAGCCAACGCATTCCTCTTCAACGAAACCCATCTAACTGCTTGATCATCCTGCAAATTTTCTGGTTTTCGTCTTCATCCTTACCAAAGCACCATACCTGCATTAAGAGCCAATGGCGGAGTAGCAATAGGACACAAACCTAATATACCACATCGTCTCCATCACGTACCTAATATGCAACTACCTAACCATCTCGTAAGCACACTCTATTTCAAGAATCTCTATATCACGCTAGTTACAATACATGTACGCCCTGGCCATCTCATACCTTTGCCATTCTTTCAATACATCGCTGACAATTTCAGAACCTATATCATCATGGCCGATATAAACATTCATTCTCTATCCGACCGTCAAAGTACCCAATTTACCACATTCATCAATACATCTACCAACGGACTTCTACAGCCACTCCCTAAACCTACCCGACCCATTTCACAAACAACACCCGATATATTCATTCTATCCCCCCACCTCACAACCCGTAATAACATTGAGGTCCTGGATACTGTAGGCAGTGATCACGTTCCTATTGAACTCACCATCCACCGCAATATCGCACCTCAACCTACACCTATACCCCAACGCACAAATATCCGCTATGACCTCGCCGATTGGAATAACTACAGAAGCTACATCACCAGTCATCTACAGAACGCTAATGAACCAACTACAGAAGATGAACTATACCAAACACTGGATAATATCATTACCACTCTTAAAACAGCCTCAGCTCATTACATACCTACTACAAAATTTTCACTTCACCGACCAAAACTCCCGGCTCAATACCTCACCCTCATACGACGATCAAGAGAGCACTTCCGAGACTATATTACAACCCGTAATCCAGCGTCACTACATCTACATCGACAACTTCAACGGACTGTACATAATTTCCTGAAGGCCTACAAACTTCGGCAATGGATTAAAACCTGCAACTAACTAAGATATACTGCACATCCAATGAAATTTTGGAAACGCTTCAATTCTCTAACTGGAAGGCGTACTGCCACAACCTATCCGCTGCTCCAGAATAACGAACCACTACAGTCAGATAAAGAAAAAGCGAACGTTTTCTCGACTCATCTTCAGGAGATATTCACGCCGCTGCATACCGTCATCGCTCGAAAGTACCCTGTTCATCACATCGACCTCAACGCACCAGAACTGCAGCCTAACGCTGAACATCAGATCAATGTAGAGAAGCGACTTACGTCAACAATCACGGTCCTGGACGTCACTACTACAACAGCTCACAAAATAAATACCGCTCCTGGATTGGATGGTATCACATACCGGCATATACGAGAAGGACCTCATCAACTACTACAACTGATTGCTGCCATCTTCAACTTCGTACTACGAACAGGATATATCATATACCAACCACCTGGAAAACTTCAAAAACTCTCATGTTCCTTAAACCTAACAAACCTTCCGATTTAGTCACTTCCTACAGACTAATACAATTAACCCGCACCCTTGGCAAAATCCTTGAACGCATACTGGTCAAACGTCTCCACCTACACCTCCAGGAACGTCACTTGTTGCCAGACCATAAAAGCACGGTTCCGCCCAGTATACAGTATTCAGGACCAACTACTTCGTCTCACTAACCTTATCACGAATCACTACAATACCTGCAAACCACCCTGTCTTGTTTTATTTGATTTAGAAAAGGCATTCGACAAAGTATAGCACCAGGGCTTACTCAGAAAACTCCTCCATTTTAACCTTCCTGTTGCTTACATCCGATATATTTACAACTTTCTTGCAAATCGTATCGTTTATA
The DNA here is from genome assembly GCA_022664845.1 of Lepisma saccharinum. Lineage (NCBI taxonomy): Eukaryota > Metazoa > Arthropoda > Insecta > Zygentoma > Lepismatidae > Lepisma > Lepisma saccharinum. Next base: position 23,611 of record JAGDQP010016610.1, read on the forward strand.
TAAAACTCAGCAACGCCAGCTCATACCCTATATTTCTCCATACAGGTGTTCCTCAAGGATCAGCACTGTCACCTTTCCTCTATTTACTCTTCAGTACTGACTGGCCCACATTACCTCCGAATATTCAAATCTTCCAATACGCTGATGCCACAGCATTTCTCGCTACAGCCAAGACTATCCACACAATTAACAAAATTCTACAGACTGCCATCAACTCATTCAGTAACTGGTGTAACACTTGGCAACTTACCATAAATGCCAGTAAACACAAGCAATACTTTTCTTACCACCGAAACTACGCTCTAAAGTTCAACGCAATCCCCCTTGCCTCAATCTCAGACTAAACCAGAATCGCATCAAACCGACAAACACTCTTACGTATCTTGAAATCACTTATGACCGTCACCTCACATGGACTCATCATTTAAAATATTTTACAGTTAAAGCATACAGCCGATTAAATCATCTCAAACGTCTTACCGATACTACATGGGGTCTCTTATCAATTGCCATCCTAAATACTTATAAATCATTCCTCAGTCCTGTACTTACATATGGACATGTTGCTTGGATATCAGCCCCACTCACTTTTTACAATAAGTTGAAAATTCTCGAAATACATGACTTCTACATTGCTCACAGAATCAAACTTCCCAGCCCCACAGCCGATCTATACGCCCTCATCACCATTCCGCACATCCTTTACCATCTCGAAACATTAAGACAAAAGTACATCACAAAACACTACGAAAATTTTCACCCACTACTATTAGACACCCTGCATCACGATGGTACCTTTAATCCACAACACTCACCTCTAATCACTTGTTCCATATCATTACTCATAAGCATATATCTTTCTATACTCCCCGATAATCATCCGGAAATACCTCAGCTTACCTTCTTCTGAGCCCTGCGGCCACCCGATTTCATAATTTCATCAGTCGCACAGTAATCCATTAAGACTAACAGGGCTCCTTTTGTCTCCCATCAGTGCCCCGAATTGCCCCGGGGAAGAAGATAACATGCATATGTCTACACTAATGCTTCCTCTGTTGTGATTGTCCCGTGCTGGCACTTCATCTGTCATATACTGTCATCCTCAGCTTCCACCGAAATTATAACTTACGATGAAAAATCGTAATAGTCCTGAGTTTGTAAAAATAAAGAAATAAAACATAGTTCCTATAAAAGCACTCAGCCCATCCACATTTCCAAACTCCTTCCATTCCCTAACGACCCCTTCCCAAAAAGAGGGCGTAACCCTCTAAGTGGGTAATAGCCTTGACCTAACCATGGCTATTTGTAAAAATAAAATACAGTATGTCATAACTTGACCTACCTGGGGTTTGTTAATATACTCACGAGGATCTTGTGTAGTATAGGCACGAGTGAGATTAGCACGCGTACTGCCTCAATAGGATTGATGGCACTAATAAATGTCGGTGGGAGAGAGTTAGTCTGAGATTTTCTTTTAGTCATTGCACATTGGCTGATCATGATCATTCATTGTAGCTTCACGTTTATGACATCATCATGGCAGATCCACCAGATAATCAATTTCAACATAAATTACCTCCAGTAGTACCAGGACCACCACCATATTCATCACGAGACAAGATCTCCGAATCACGTCGCAACACGGAAAAAACTACAACAGACAAACGACAAGGTTCTCCACCTCACCGCTCCAGCTGTCGCTCACCACGCTCATATTCATCAGCCATAGTAAATCATCACAAGAAGCACCATACGTTAAGCGAATCATCAGATGACAATGCCATAGAAAATGACAATCGAGACCAGTTTTCTTCAGCTCAAAAACTACAACTTCATGCTTTCCTGCTCACCAACTACGACAGCAAGTTCCAAAACAGCAAACAGATTTTTCAACAGTTCATCAAGTAAGTACCAAGATCATCCATTTCAGAAATCAAATTCACAAAATTATCATCAAATCACAGGAATGCAATTTGACACAAACAATACGCAACAAGCACAGTTTTAACATTTTCGGAAAAACAACTCAACTCTCAGTTCTACAGGACAGACGCACAAAACAAAGCTATGGGTTGCCCCTTGTTTAGGTACCATACATGCGTTCTGCTAGTAAAACTGAGGAATATTCTGTAAAACTTCAGTCAGTATCACAGAACGTGTGACTCAAAACGCTTAATTTTCCAGTGCCTTTCAAATCAGAGATCGTATTAAGTAAAGTATGTGGGTTGGATTATTTTATTATTCTAAACAACCAAGTGTAAATTAAAGTTATTGAGATACCTCGTTATTGCCTTTTGTAAGGCGAATTGGCCCCTAAAGACAAAATAAATTATAGAGGTATGCGTTGCTATAGAATATGTATATATCCATTTGAACACCTGCAATGCAGGACCTCCCTCAGGTAAATATTTCAAAATCTTCAGGAGATGATTATTCACAACAAAATATGCTAGGTAATAAGTGACCTTACTATTCAATGCATTTAGTGTTTAATGAAATTGAAAGGGGAATTTGAAGATAGTCATGGTAATTTTAATATTTATGCAGTTTGTACCCGGCACTGTATATATGAAACTATGAATTTAATGATGTGTGTGTCTGAGTCCGCAACTTTGTTGTCTGATTCGTAAATCAGCTGGGATGTACGGTAGGTATTTTTATGGAAATATGCAGTTTCTATTTTGTTATGTGACTAGGAAATGTTTTATTAAACTTTGTGTTCCTAATCCTATATAAGCCACGATCATCTTGAACAGTGGTCCTTAAACTTTCCTGTCATGAACCTCTTCAAAAATTCGATGGAACTATGAATCCCTCTCGCCACAAGTATTAACATAAACATAGCTTTGCATGGAAAAGATTTAGGCACTCTATTTTATTGAACTTTGTTGCAGAAACTTACGTGTTTTATTGCAAATAATCTGTCACTATGAAAACATTTGAGTAAATCAGTCGTAGCCTGTGGCTTGTTTTATTCAGAATAAACCACTGCCGACGCAAGTGAAGGCCATTCATTCCAAGTAGTCTAATTGGCTTTACACATCATTTACACATGCTGTGAATATAAATGTTAATTTTATGTGAACTTTCTGGACAACCTGAAATTCATCCATGAATCAGTTAGCGGTCCCTATACCCCAGGTTAAGAACCCCTGATCTAAAACTCGAGCATTTCTTACGTATCTCTCGTGCATTTATATACCTCAAACAGCTTTCGGTTTAACTGTCTCGAATTTCGCAATACTCCTGAACGCTGAGTGTTTGCAAAATATGATGACTACTTTAAAAATTGGTTCTTACGCGAGCTCGGAATTTTAGAACTTTGGCATGTCTGATTTCTGAAATTTCAGAACTTCGGATATTTAAAAGTTCAGAATTCCATATAATACCCTCAGCGAAATTTATTTATACCTGCTGGCCGTATAGTTGTTTGAAGCGAATCAAGCGTTAAGAAGATCTGTGTTTCGATTGTACTTTTTAATACTCAGAAGTCGTACACCAGATCTTAATCAAATTTGGCAAAGTGGTTGTACTCAAGCCACTGAGCGCCATAAGCTCTTTCTCATTCTGATCGTATTTATCGTTAACGAATAATGACTACATAGTGATGACTTAATTAACTGGACGAACATATGGCAGCACGTGCTAATAGAAGAATTTTCATTTGAAGTTGATAGGAAAGAAATAAGAGAATAATTCATAAAATAAACATTCTTATTAGAAATGTAGTTTACTGTAAAAACTAAACTTTCAGAACATCAGTAAGATGTACAACAAGTGTAAACTCTAAACTTCAATTCTTCAATGTATTAATTATAGTAGCAGTGTTAGTAATAGTAGTAGCAGTAATATTGGTAATTATAGAGGTTCTAACAATATTAATATTTGCAGTAGTATTACAACTCTAAATGTTGGCAACGTATTTTACTCACTCCGCTCCAACGGACTTGAACTTTAGCTAGTTTGTTACCTTACGATTACAAAATACTTTTAATAAGAAAGGGTTTTCAAGATGCCAATGAAGAGTCTCAATTAAAATACACTCTATATATTATGGTGTATTTTTAATTTACTTTAGTTACATGGTTGACAAAATATACAGCTACAATCGTATACAATACAAATGATATTCGTTCTTTTTGTTTTTACATGTCTCACATTCGTGAATTTCACATAGGATTGATCTCACTTAAATTGGTTAGTTAAATATTAAAATATAGTTGCCAAACGATTTCTATGTTGCGGTATTTTGCAACTGCCTTGATGCGGTTTGCATCATGATACAATAAATGCCCTTATTGTAAAAGGACCTTTTACAAAGTAGAAAACATAAGGTCGGTGCTGTCAACCATAGTACAGAGTTCTGTTTCTTTTGGGGAAATAATTTGTAGTCTGGGAATTGGACGTATTGGGCACATATGATATAACTAGGGTGTTTACGGCATATAAGCCCACCATAACGTTGCTATTGTTCCTAGATCGATTGTAATCTCTGACATTCTGAAATCATATGTTTAGTTGTGGCTGGTACATTATATTTGTGACATAAATCGGTTGGTAGCATAACAAAACCGGCCAGTTTCTCAGGTAATAGATACATGTCATTGACTATTTTACACCAAACAAATTTAAGCTCCTGTTTGAGGCATTGGTTATTTACGTTAGTCCATTTTCTATGCCATTGGGGTTGTAGAAATTTGTACATGATATTGGGTAACTGATAGGGTAAAGAGGAGATTTTAAAAAACGGAGTTCAATTGTTTGACCATAATCTCATCTAGGCCATGGGAAGTCTGTATACTATATGTTAATTCGACCATAAACTGCCGCAGATAGGGGTATTTTTTGCCTGAAGGGTACACAGTTAATGGAAACTGCATATCAATACTGCCGACCGCTGGCGTTATAACCGTGCCTCACAATGAATTGTAAAATTCGCACAGGTTTTGAATGACACGCTCTAAATACAAATTATAAAATTGAGTTTTCAGATGTAGCAGATTTAAGTCCCCTTAGGTGTTTCTTCTACATAAAATGTCATAGGAGAGTTTAAGAGGTTGACGAAACTAGAAAATAAAGATCATCGCTACGAATTTATTTTAGGACTAGTCGAGGCGGTTCCAGGATTTGTCCAACACACCAGAGAACGCTGTAGAGAAATTGTTTGCGACATTTCATTCTACCATAGAGTGAAAGATCTCGAACTAGATGTTGTTAAGTGATATGTAAAAATCTGTTCCAAAGGTTCCTATATGTTAATTGGGTAAATGCTTCAATACTGTGTGACCATTGGATACCTAATATGCGTAAGCTTGCTGGTGTGGTATAAAACGGTTGATATTCATGAACATGAAACTCATTGCAAACAGAGAATCTTGGTCTTGTCGCGGTTAAGTGCCACGCAGGACGTGAACTGATATTCAGTTAAAATATTATTATTACCACTTAATGCTTGAGGCTTGGGCATGAACTGTACCATATCGTCAATATAACTTTGAGTGGTGAAATCATTATTATTTATCTTAACCGGGATTGAGTACTGTTGTAGATTTTGTAATAATGGGCTAATCGCCAAACGAAAAATTATTCATGAAAGTGGATTGCCTTGTGTGATACCATGATTGACAGTAATATTGCGCGAGATTCCTGAATTAACTTTCACTTGGACTCTGCTGTGACAAAGAAACATGTTTCATTTAAATCCCAGTCCAGAACTGCCCTTAAAGATGGTAGCGACATTTTGTCAAATCCTGCTGAAAATCATAAGCAACCACTCCTCCTTTTGACTCAGGGTCGTGTTCAAAATGACCTACGAATTATCTTATATTAGCTAGAGCTAGCGACACCGGGAAACCCGTACTTATACCACATTGTTTGGGGGATAAAACTTCATGCGGTATCCGTTCAAAACGGTTTACAAGGACAAAGATTAAGATTTTTTAATCTACATTTTTGAGGACAATAGGTCGAAAGTTTGTGATGTGATAAAGGTGCACTATTTTACGAATGTGAATTAAGATACCTTCCATCAAGCCGGTCGGAACATCGCCCGTTTGCAATATTTCATTCATCATGGCCGTAAAGAAAAGGATGAACAATTGAGGAAAAGTTCTATATAAGCGAAGATTCACCCCATCTGGCCCCGGGGTCGTTCGGAGCCCTTAATAATTCACATCCTCTATCTCTATAGCGTTTTGAAGTTCGTCCGCACTTGATGTAGAGACATGGGATATTACAATTTTAAAAAAATAGGCGATTTCAACATTTGACCACATAGCTTGAAAATAGTCATGAAATGATCTGCGCACTTCCTCCTCTTCGCACACTGTGCCTCCTAAGACAGTAATTTTCTGAATTACATTTTGTTTCGCTCAGTGTCTTTCCTGTTGAATAATGACAATATTGCTTATTTCGTCTGGAGAAATAGGTTCCAATTTAGCACGGACAAAGTACCCATCATATTTTTGTTCAGTTAAAGTAAGTAGATAAGCCTTGCTTTTATGAATAAAATCCAACCGGTTGATTACTGCGAAATGGTCTGAGATGGCCGTTTGTAATAACCTAAATTAAAATTCATATTGTGCATTTCTTGTAATGAATTGTCCATTGTTTACAAAGATTGCGGAGTCGGGGTTTGGCTTTGGTATTCGACCAATGGCTTAATTTTATATTGAGATCCTTGTGTGCTTATAAGGTTGTCCATTGAGCCTGAAAGTTCTGTATAAATTTACCATTTTGTAAAATGGTATAATTGAAATACCGGATTAGATTATGGCGAATAGAGTGAGCAGCATCTTAGCGGATCGTAAACATTATTGTTAAGTGGTCTGAAAATATCATGGGTAGCGTTTCTTTGGCTCCGAGTTGAGGTAAGATTCCTGGGGTGAAATACCAACGGTCAATACGGTTTTTGAAGTGGCTGTAAAAACTGTAAGTTTCGTCGTTTGGCCGTAGGTAATGCCAAATATCGACAAGATCAAAGGCGTCTATTAAGTTATGTAACACATAAAAGGAACTATCGAACGGTTCCATTTGGTCTCTACTTATAACGGAATTCCAGTCACCACCCACTAGAAGGCTTTTAACTCCACTTTGGAGAGTAGCCGCCGCTGAAGTGTCAAAGAAAACACTCCGGTGATCCTTGTACGCGGTGCTCGACGGGGCACAAACTCTCCTAATCAGCAACTTTTTGAAGTTACCACTTGTGATTCGTTCGGTATATATGAACTACCAAGAGTGAAAAGTAAATAGGCATGTATGCCAATGACTGAGCTGGTTCCACTGATTGATTGGGATAAAAACAAAATATAATTGTAAAACCGATCGTAATCTAAATATTTTAGATCTGTGAACAAGACAACCTGAATTGTATTTGTCTGTAGAAGATCTGTTAAGACCACTTACCATTTAAGTTCAGGCCGGCCTTGTAAATTGATCAATGCCTCCTATAAGTTTGCATCTTGAGTAATCTTTGACTTACACTATAGAGCACACCCAGCTCGGCAGCAGTGCACAAAAAAGAAAACAAAATATGCATAACCATAATCGATAAACCATGATCTGAAAACTTCAGAGTAATACTGATGTGTTTATGGATATGGAGTAATACTAATAAGATATGTTACTCCCTATAAGACACTTCACTGAAACAAACTTTCCGTTTCATTTTCGACTTTACTAAATGTCTATTGTGTTCATTGCTCGGGTACTGTATGCAACACCTTCCTGAGAACTATCATCGGAGATTAGACATTGAGATTTATGAATCTCTTTACGTTTTCGGACGCGTGACTTCGTTTTCTTCTTCGGAGAAGTGTTAGTATCTGAACCTTTAACTCTTTCGACCTGCGTTATTTTTCTTCACCGGTACTTCGTTCTCCACTTGACACTTCACGATCACTTACATCCCCCCCCCCATAGCACTACACTAGCTACCGCCTTCCTGTGACATATCAAACTCACTAGTACCGTCAGTAACGACATAAACGCTTGTCGTGGACCCGCAGATTCACTTCCATTGTCTGCGGGTGGTTCACTTAGCTTAAGGTCCTGCAAAACACTACAAGTTTCCATCTTACCCTGTTCGCTCTCTGCTGTATCTTAGACTGTACCATCTCAGTTTTCTCCCTAGTAACTTCGTTGATTCTTGCCTAAAGGGATTGAATTATTTCCTGCAGCTTCAGACTGTTGTAACCCTTCCGTATGATTGTCCGTTAGGATTGCGTCCGGAACCTGCACATGAGGTGGGTGACAAATGATCTCACCTGTACTGGGTATAGTTTGACTGCGGGTGACTTGCCGTAATGATGCACCAAGGAGGGGGTATTTACTATAATTGGCTATGTTCACTGTTTCCCTGATACTAACATTGAATGGGAGACGGTTGGTAGGATGGCTTTCCCGGCATTCGGCCCATTCGTGATTCGCGGGGCTTTAGGCTGAGCGCAGACATGCAAAATGCGAGTCCTGTAGACATATAAAATAGTTCTTTTTCTGACCATAATAGTACACGTATAATCATAATCCCTGCACGACAATAGACGAAGGAGTGCTCTGTGTAATTTGCAATTTTGCTTGTATCACTCTCGAATGAACGGGATACACATGTTTGTGTGAAAACTATACTTTCAGAACAAAAATGATTTTGCCATATATACTGAGAGCAATATGTACCGTTAATTGGTCCATTTCGGTCGTCACGGGGTAAATAGTAACCATGGTATAAACTAAATCAGCTTTTTAAACCAGGATTTTATAGTTAGTCCTTGTGCCAGAAGCCAAAAAACGATGATACAGTATAAAATGGGGCGACCAGATGAAACTTTCAGCACTTGTACACTGACATGTATAGAGCACGAAAATACGTGATAGACATTCCAAAAAGGCAGCTATCCAAGATGGCGGCCACTCAAAACGGCAGCCGACGCTATTTATTAAAATCAACATATTTTGGCTCTGAGTTATCCGAATTCGATCATTCTTCTTTTTAAATGAAGGACATTTTTATTGGCTACATTTATGTTTATTAGCAATATTTTCGTAAATCTAATAGTTTTTAAGTTAGATGTAAAAACGTTTCATTTTAGCCTAATATATTTTATTATTTGCTATTTAACTTCGTAACGATTGGTTTTAGATAAACCCATGTCCTTACACAAAATATAGCGTGTAATCTAGACTTTAATTTAAAAAAAACGATCAATTAATCCGACAAGTATAACCATAGATATGGACAATTGTTTGAAAATTTCTGCAGTAGGAGTTAGCATTACGGAGGCACTAATGCGTGTTGAAGCTACGTGAAGACTACACAGTAAAAAATAGCTGTGTTAATTCAACACAATGCGGTGTCCCAGCGTGACTACCACTTTTGTGTGTTAAATCAACACAACACACGGTGTTGATTTCGGTACTGAGAGAAAAAAAGTTACGGCCGCAGCTAGATTTGAACATGGGTTGCTTAGTTAGAAGTCGAGCGTCTTATCGACTTCGCTAAATCGTCAGATATATAGGTCACTAGATTCAAACAATGTAGATGATAAAAAAATCTTTCTGAACCTCAAACACAAACAAAGTTACTCTCACGCCTTATGCCATGGTTTAATTATTTTTCCATTGGTCAATTAGGGATCACAATCACCATTTATTGAGAATATGTTCCATTTCTATGAAAGCAAGCGCAGCATTTGACATGTTGTTACGATAAGAAAGCAGGAATGCTGCTCAAGTATTTGGCTGTCGCCATCTTGCTTTCTTTTATAGAAATAGAATATTCTCAATCAATGGGAATTCTGGTTCTCAATTGACAAATAGGAAGTGATTAAACCATGGGATAAGTCGTGCAAGTAATTTAGTTAGTTTTCGGGATTCAGCAACATATATTTGAAGCCATACACTATTTAAATCTAGTGTGTAGTCGTTTAATTCAAATGTTGTTCCTTAAATATCATTTGCATCTATTGCATTTTCTGTCTGACGATTTATCTCGGTAAGACGCTCGACTTCTAACTGAGCAACCCATGTTCAAATCTCGCTGAAGCCGTATTTTTTTTTCTTCCAGTACCGAAATCAACACCGTGTTTTGTGATGATTTAACACACAAAAAGTGGTAGTCACGCTGGGACACCGCATTGTGTTGAATTAACACAGCTATTTTTTGCAGTGTAGGTATAAAACGGGGGAACCAGATAAAACTTTCAGCACGTGTACACTGGCATGCGTAGAGCACGAAAATACGTGATACAGACATTCAGAAAATGTAGCAATCCTAGATGGCGGCCATTCAAAACGGCGGCCGACGCTCTTTATTAAAATCAACATACCTCGGCTACGAGTTATCCGATTTCGATCATTCTTTTTTTCTTTAAATTAATTATATTTTCATTAGCTACATTTTTGTTTATGAGCAATATTTTCGTAAATCTAATAATGTTTCAGTTGAATGTAAAAAGTTTCATTTTAGCCTAAAATATTTTCTTATTTAATATTTTACTTTCAAACGATTGGTTTTAGATAAACCTATGTTCTTACACCATATAAAGCGTGCAACTTAGGCTGTAATTTAAAAAAAAAGATCAATTAAATGCAACAAGTATAATTAGAGATATGGACAATTGATTGAAAATTTCTGCAGTACGAGTTAGCATTATGGAGGCACTAATGCGTGTAGAAGATACATGATGATTTGGTATAAAATGCAGGGAACAAATAAAACTTTCAGCTCTTGAACACTTGTCTATGAAGAGCACGAATATGGTTGATAGACATCACAAAACGGTAGTTATTCAAGATGGTTTCTATTGCCACTTCTCAATGTTACGAGATTTCGATGGTTCCTTAAAAAAAAATGAAAGTTCATTTCTTTGCCTTCAGTTTTTATTTTCATAAATATAATAGATATTTTTTATTAAATTTAAAAATGTGCATTTTAACCTAAATTGTTTTATTGAATATTTTACTTAAGCATATTTAGTTTTGGTTTATCAAGTGAAATTAAGAAGTAACAAAAAATGTTTATTATTTTCTTATTTAAGGTCTTATTAGGAAACGATCTTTTTTAGATAAATATTTGCTTTCAAAATGCTGCTGGGCCGCGGTAGGTTGGTTTAGCGCTCACCTCTGATGCTAGGGGTGGTCGGTTCGACCTCTGCTACTGCTATATGCACTTTGTGGTGGATTAACACCGTATGCGTGGCTTTTCTCGGTCTTCTCCAGTTTCCTTCCAGTTTCTTTATACCACCAATTCATCTCATCATCCATCCTGTCGGCCCGAAAGTAGCCTAAAGATCTTAAAATTAAATTCAAAAGACGCTTCTTTTAATATATACTTTTATTTGAGGGAAAGATCAATAATATCCTATAATCTGGACCTTAGAAATCACTACTAATAAAACGTTTGTTTTTCTGTTGTACTGTACCAACAGGTATAAAGCAAGTAAATGCATTGTGATAGGAGTTAGAAACTAACTGAAAGTACTTTATATTGGTCAAATTGTCTCAGAAATTTATAAAGAAGTGGCATCAGCTGTAATAAGATTCTATTCAGGTCAGGCTGTGACAGTGTAAATGCATTTCCAGGACAGAGACAGATTAAAAGGTTTACTGGAACAGCACAAAATAATGTCACAACATTTAGAAGCATAGAAATCGAGTGAACTGTTCCAGATGAGTTATTCAAGACACTTGGAAATTTACTTGTGACATGTATTCCAAGAAAATATAAATTGGAAGTGACAATGAGCTGCGATGAAATTATTTATATCCAAAGGCGGGTGAAGTCGATTGCTGCTAACTACCATCATGCAAGAACACATTGGAACGCGCAAATTTCCAGATAGGGAGATACGAAGACTTATAGATACTCTTAAGGTTTGTTAGTAGACTTGAGTCCTGACCAACTTGGTGGCGCTTTACAAGCTCTCCAATCATGCACTCCATCTTTCGGCAAGAAAGACAACTTGAAGTTTGTATCTTTTATGTGTGCATTTTCCAAACTTGAAAGCCCCCTTCCAACCATGAATGAAGTTTGTCTTTACTCTGTGGTGTCAGATTTCAGCAAAATGCTGAAAGTCTTCTTTTCTGCCCTGTGCTCCGAGTCCCTTGGAAAACCCCACGAAACATACTGACCGCGGCTTTGTTTACCTCTATCCTTTCACTTTCACTTCTATCCTTCCCTCTCCCCCCATTCTATCTCTAGTGTGTTTCTATCTATAGGAAACATTTGGAACAGAGCTCAGAACTCCCATTCTGCAAAATGATTTTTCCGGAAAATGCGGAGAACGGAAGAGAATATCGAACGAGAAAATATTGAAAGTGAGAAAATTATATATTTTCAGATTGACTTGGAAATCGACCAATAAACATCGGAAATATTTTGCTATGTGTTGTGCAAGTGTCCCGCGTTGACGGGGAATTGTTTCGTTTGTCTTACGTTGAGAATTCCTTTCTTCGATTCCCGGAGGAGATTGATTGAACGTACTAGTTTGGAGTAAAGTTTAAACTTTAGGCGCCGTCCTTTGAACGCCATTTACATTAAATGGAAGGAAATGGCAAACCATCATAGCTTGCCCAGAAACTTTGTGGCAATAAATCCGCTTCTGGAAGAACAGCAGTCATCATCACAGCTTTTTTACTTATATTTATGGGCTAAGCAGGCACATGTAGTCTAAGTCGGTCACATGCCTGTGGGATGGCGTTCCCGGCGATTGTTGCTTCAGGAAAATTAAAGATGAAAGTAACGGCCAGGCTTTTGGTAGCGAGGTGCCATTATAAATGTCGTAATAAAAGATGTCGACAGATAACTATGAAATGGTTTCAACTTTAATTCAGAACTGAAGCGGATCACTGGGTCAAATTTTCGACCAGGTACATGCTTGGGACCCAGTGACCCGAAGGGAAAAACAGGATTTTCGATTCTTTTCTTGTGATTTTCAGGTTCTGAACAGAACTTCTTTCAGTGGTGACCGGGAACGGGAATGTTCCGCCCACAGTATCAAGAACACTGAAAATGACACCGGAAAGTTACTAACAATAGTATAAAATCATATAAAAATAGTGTCATCCCCGGAAAGAATAAATTTAAACCCGAAGGTGTGGAATTCCCCTTCAGAAAGTCTAATCGGAAAAGAAATCTGAATCTCACAAATGGAAATATTGATTAATTCAAATCACAAGAACAAGATCAGGTTAAACCGAGTCAAGACAGGGTTGCCGGGTCAATTGGATCAAAAGGCGATCATTGAATCGCCGTGTCACAAATTAATGTGGTCATTAGGTTTAAGACCCTTGTCATTAGGCAAATAAGTCGCGTCATTCGGATGAAGACCTAGCCTATTGGGTCAAGTTTGAGACAGGGTCAGGCCGATCAGCTCTGCTGTATTTGAGGAAATTTTATGATTGACGACTGAGGAGTATAGCTGTCAAAGGAATTATCATGTACTTGACAACCGCTCATCATTACTCTCATTATAATGAAATTCCTTTGTGAGAAGTCCCTTCTAAGCTCCACTCCTCCCAGGAGTCCCAGATTGTCTAAGCTAGACACATCGAACGAGAGAGACGATCAAAGTGAAACTATTCGGCTATGCATGGATTACAAATTCTGTGCGGTGGTAGTGTTTTTTCAAAACAAATAATGAAATATGAAGTTGTACGTTCTTTAGCAACAGCTTATATAAAGCAAACTAATCTAGTTTTACCTAACTTTTCAATTTCAGATAAATCTATTGACATTTCAACAAAAATATGTCAACACGACACATGGTTAGTAATTAAGGCAAATCAAATTCGGCCACTTCGATCTTCCTTTCTTTCCCTGTTCCCGTTAATTCTACTGCCAGTCTTTCGTATTAAAATTTCCCAAAGTCTTCCTCCCTTTCATCTCGAAAATGAACGCACTAAATTCAAACATTTTAACTTATGAGATTTTCACGTTACAGGATTTTCATTGGAGAAAATATGATAAATTCCCACTTGGAAGAAAGATGGGTTCTATGATAGAACTTTTCGATAGGAATTTAATCATTTTTACATGAATGTCCGTCTATTCAGATGCAATGTTCATGTATTAAACATGAAAACGCTGCAAAAAAATGTAAAAAAAAAAGCAAAAGGGAGCATTCATTCATAAATAGTAAGAAAGAAAAGTAATGCTCTTATGAATGAAAAAGAGAAAAACCTACCTCAGTGGGAATTGAATCTGTTGCCTCCCGGCCAGCGACCCAACGTTTTATCCACGTGGCCATATCGGCAACTGAGAAAACGCCTTCAAAGGAGTCTCTTTCGTCCCATCAGTTCTTGAGAATAACGTTCAAAGGTGTCTTGTATATATCTTACTCCTGACGTATTCTTGTATTTTTTGTCATTGAGAAAATTTATACAACTTTTAACTAATATTTTAGAGATTTTTTTCGTGAATTTAAAAGTTAAATATATATTCTATATACAAGATATTTCTTTGAAACGAATGGCCCAAGTTATTTCTTTGAAACAAGCGCGATATTTTAAGAACTTTTATAGCAAACACTTTTTGATGTCTTGTAACTGCCAAACGGTACAAGATATCAAAAAGTGTTTTGTCTAAAAGTTGTTCAAAATTTAGAGCTTGTTTCAAAGGAAGCAAAATTAACCCCAGTTTCTATTTAAAATTTTGAAGTTGCTCTACGTGGAGCTATTTTGGGACGCCAGTGCTGTCAGCAACATATTCATGTGATTCCCCATATGAAATTTGGTATGTGTATTTTTTTGTTTCAAAGCTATATGTGCAACCTCCCTGTATACAGAATGTATTTAACTTTTCAATTCACGAAAAAAATCACTAAAACATTCACATGTTAACTATCCATAAAAAATGAATCATAAATAACAAAACCAATTGCATATATACACAATAAATAAAATACCGTCACACATTTTTTAAGGGGGGAAAACAGCATACCCAGGGCCGGGACGAAGAAACGGGAAAAGGGACATTCAAGTTCAGGTGTTTATGAGTGCTTCTGCTTTTACTCCAAAAATTTTAGAATTTTATAAAGTGGGATTTTCTAGAGAATCGCGTCCAAAAACTGTTCAAAATTACACTTTTCACTGATGTTTGAATTCTATATATATTTGGCCAACAATGAAGGTCTATTTCAGAGTATGAAACTTGCATCTGTATTTCGGGAAGGGCCATAGTGCTGGTACCACCCAAGAAATTCATTTTATCATTTATTCGATCAGTACTTTTCCCTAGAGAGCGGCGAAGTGTTCATTCACTCAAACGAAACTACATTTTTAATTAGTGTTTGATTCTGTATCTTTTATCAAAATTGAGGCCTCTCAACAATGGATGTTTAGGAATATGAAAATTTTGTCTGTACATGTTTTTCCAAGGTATTTATTTGGTAAACTGTTCGTTTGGTAGTTCTCTGTTCAAAATTACGATTTGCTCTGACGCTTGAATTCCGTATTCCTTACCAACAATGGGTCTCTCAACAATGTATGTTTGACAGTATGAAAATTTTGTTTGTACTTTCCACTAGGTATTGGTGAAGTGTTAATTGATTCGAAGTTTCATTGTTCTGCGTTTTAATTACGTTTTCCACTGACGTCTTAATCCTGTATGTCTTGCAAACAATGGACGTCTCTCAACAATGCATTTTGCATAGTATAAACATTTCGTCTGTACCTTTTCCAGGTATTGGTGAACGTTACTTCAAAGTTTCGTAGTTCTATTTTCAGAATTACGCTTTCTATCGCTGTTATACGGAATATTTTGCCAACAATAGACGTCTGCCAATAATGCGCTTTTGAGAGTATAAAAATTATATCTCTACATTTTCTTAAGTATTGGATGAGTATTAGTTCATGCCACGTTTCGTAATCGTAACTCTAGATTCAAAATTACACTTTCAATTGATGTTTGAATTCTATATCTTTATCCAACAATGGAGGTCTTCAACAATGCATTTTGGGGGTGTCAAATTATGTCTGTACCTTTCCATACGTATTGTTTAAGTATGAGTTCAGGCCAAGTTTCGTAACTCTGCATTCAAATTTACGCTTTCTATTGATGTTTGAATTCTATATCTTTTTTCAACAATGGAGGTTTCTTAACAATGCACTTTTGAGAGTATAAAAATTATGTTTCTACCTTTCCCTAGGTATTGATTGTGTATTACTTCATGCGAAGTTTCGTAAGTCTACATTCAAAATTATGATTTCCATTGATGTTACCTTTTTCCAACAATGGAGTCTCCCACCAATGTATATTTTGGGAGTATGGAAATTATAAATTATTTAATTTAGCAATTGAAAATCATAGACGTACGTTTACACAACATGTAAATAATAATTTCCTACCCACTAGCAATGTTGCGTAACTAGCTACTTGTATGTCGAAAAATATTTACTGGCAATAATTTAGTAATTCGCAATGCGGGTCTTTTGGAAATCGACACACACTGGTAACGCTGCTTCCTTGCTACCATAAGTTTATTTGTTGTCATTACGGACAATCTTCTAGTTTTCAGGACAATCTTCTAGTGCCCTTATTGGTCGCCGACACAAGTGAATAATCCCTTGTTAAGATTAATCAATGGAGTACATCAATGGTGGTCGGTGACGTAATAGTTATGCTATCTCAGAACTCT
>JAGDQP010016611.1:0-16909 GCA_022664845.1 Lepisma saccharinum
CTCAACCTCAGAAATCCATTTGCTTTCTTTTCTCTGAATAGAAGAGTTGCATATTATTGCTGTTATCTGTACATTGCTTTTCCCAGATGTTGTTTGCCAAGTGGCCTGAGTACTGTCGTATATCATCTATTCTATTTATACAGCTACGAAGCAATCCTCCTAATGTACGTGTCTGAAAATGTTTGCGAGCAGCTGTAAATCACGACGTGGAACAAACCACATAAAAGCCTTGAGAAATGGAGACGTATTTCTGTTTTTACTAACCAAGAATAGAAAAGAAGAGAGAGAGAGAGAAGGAACTGTGTTACGAGATAAGAATATTTGTAATGACTTATCTATGTAACAAATTATGTCGAGGATGTCGTGAATGCTGAATAGCAAATTATGAATATATCTTATTTGTCAAGTGAATTGCTTCGAAATAGAACTTCAAAAATATTACTTAGAGAAATATTCAGGAAACATTGGTCTTAAAAATCATTTTTTTGTATAATTTACTTATATGACAATAGAAAATTATATCAATATTAACGTTTAATGTTCACTGTTGATTTTCACGTACAATGTACACCTTGTACCTTCAACTTTACAATCAATATGAAAATGACCCTATTATTTTCGATTTCAGATTGTAGCCTAAACTTTCGTTTTTAGGTATTAATTTTATATGAGAATTTGCTAAGTATTCTCGAAGAATTTTAAGAAGTAAAGAACTAATTTCTAGATGGAGAAAGCGGCGAAAGGGAGCCGTTGCGCTGACAATGTATTTTTATCTTATAGAACGAAACTAGTCTAGTAGCGCAATCGTGGCAAGCAGAGACAGAGAAATATCTTCCTTATCATTATTCAGACAAATTCATGTTCAACACACAATCCTGTAGTAAAAAAAAGTACCTCATAACAGTACCCCTATAGAAGGTACCCGACTATGAATTAGAATTTTGAGTTTTACTTATGGCCTTTAGGCATCTTATGCTCAGACCGGGATAGGGGAGGGAAAAGGATTTGGGAAGGTGTCGGCCAGGGCCTCCGTTGAAGGTGTCATCCCGCCATTAGCCTGGGGTGACAGGAAAAACCTGGAAAAACCTCAGTCAGGATGATCGGCCACTGGGATCGACCCCACGACCTCCTGAATGCTACGCCAAGAAGCCGACTATGAATGTTTTAAGTAAAAAATGTTGCGAAACTTTTATTTGTAGAACGTAAGAGTTTCATTTATTCCATTCGTAATAGTTAACAATTCGCTATAGGAATTATACTTACTGCGTCTTACAAAGACCAAAAGTTATGAAAATAATATTAAAAAAATAAATTATAAGTTTAAATTATGCTTATAAATACATCAGGATTGATGTAATATATTGATTTACTTTATGTAATGAAGATTTACATCTTTCAAAATATTTACAAAGATATTAAACTGGAGATTTAGCGCCTACAACCATAGTACTATCGAGAACAATATATCAAATACAGTTTTTCAGCTCATTTAATTGAATTTATATGTGGTCTTTAGGCACCTATAGCTCATTTTAGGATAGGATAGGTGAAAGCATGCAGGCAGCAGTCGGTCAGAGTCTAAGTCAAAAATACTATACTGGTATTTACTCGGTGTGACTGAGGAACAACTCTGGAAAAACTGTCAGGAAGGTCGGTCGCTTGCATCGAATCCAGTACCTCCCAAATCTAAAGTCAATGTTTCAAAAAACTGAGCTATTTCCGCTCGGTTTCTTCAGTTCATTTTTAAATGCCACGAGCAACTTCTTGATTCTCGTTTTTCATTGTTTTCAATGAATGTATTATATACGTACTTTATTTTATTATCACACACAGTATACTTATGGTTCACGTTTTCTATGTATAGTGCACAGAAATGTTCATGAAACGCTCGGAAAGTGTTGAACAAGATTCTTGAAGTTATTACACTGCATCCAATACTTTATGAACACTATAGCTATATGAACACATTTATTACGCTAATTTAAAACTTTTTGAGAACAGAGTTCAATCACTGTTATTGTACAGCATTTTTTGTAAACTTTGTTTGAGAGAATGTCACGTTGGAGCAAGATCTTAGATTTCAATTAATGAAACTTTTAACTGATACAATTTGCGTGATAGTTGTGACCACTGTATGATTAAATGGATTCCAACTCCGTTCACAACAACCATCCTTATTCTGACTTTCAGGTTGATTTTATACAACATAATAAAATTATACCGTCAACTTTAGGCACGAGGAAACTTTGGGCAGAGCTAGTACATGATGTGGCAAGTTTTTCTGCCTTTTTCTTGAATGAAAGAAGTATGAACTTTTGCGCCAATTAGGATGTGAAGTTCACTGAACATTGGTATTGGTTTATTCATATGGTTATAAACAGCAAAATCCAAAAAATATATACCTTTGAAGTGTAATTTTGTTTTAGCCAAAAAGCGGTTTTCAATATCACAAGTACCGTGTGACCCTGTGGTGCCAAATTAGGAAGACTGATACGTAATTTTGTTGTAACATTGCGAAAGACGGACCATGTAAAAACATATTCGGTCCTTTTATCATAATTTTGCTAGAACTTTTCATGAGTGTTTTCTCTAATGGTATAAAACAGCAGAGAATTGTTATTACTGTAATATGATTCAAATACTCTCCATTGTGTTTGTTTGTTTCCAAATGGAAACTTGTTTCTCAAGGGTGTAAAATTCTTGTTTGGCCTGTAGATTTTTTAAATGCAGCAACTTTCTTGTTACGGATTATTTTCAGTACAATTTTAACTTAAAGTCAATGGTTGTAGAAATCACATAATACAAAATTAAAATTATAAATAATTATATATTGATTAACTTTCATGATTTAGCAATCGAATCTGCTCTTCGTTTTAGTGCGCCCAATGTTACTCTACAGACAGAATAGACAGGGCATGAGTTCAGAAAACATTGTCACTAAAGATATTTTCCGGGGCTACTTTGGGCATAGGCCTATCCATATGGGATTTAATTTCCTGTATTTTCCACACATCTACCATAATATCTCTCAAATATATTTAAAAAAATGTATAAGATATAGACATGTAACTTGATATGACGCATGACAGTATAGGCACCCTATATAGTGCACATCAAGATTCCACAGTAGACAGTTTCGAAGTAGATAGTTGAGCACGTGGAAAGTAACCGTATTTTTTTTTTCGCGGTATATTGAACTTAATACTCACCCGGTTGAGTGTAGACAGCGGGATCTTCAGTGTTCAGGAAGTTTGCCTCTGGGGTATACCACCTTTGTACTGCCCAATAACTGTATGGAAATCACTTAATTTTGAGACCCCAGGGGTGCTAGGTATATTTGTTGGCATCGTGAATATGTCACTACAGACGAACCTGCAGACATGCAGAGATGCGAAGTTTTATACGTGCAGCATGTTTGTATTCCTGAAATGCGAGCTGTGTATTTACATATGAACTGTCTCTGTATGCTTTAGGAGAATTGAAAGATACAAAGCTTACAATACTTTTTCGTACATGAACTCAAAAGTACACTCGGAAATTTTAGGCACTGAAAAAAACAAACCGCAGATCATTGATTGCAAGCATGTTCAGATGGAAAAACGAACCATTTGGTATTTGAAGGAAGGCTACACATTACTCGACAATATATACAGTGGTTGGTATAAAAGTGAGGTGTACCTTTGAATTTGTAACCTTACTTGTAAAACATAGTTTGTATGCCAAGCTCAGTATAATACCTCCCTTATTTAAGGGTAAAATTGTACAATAAAAATATGAAAATAACTTGCAAAAAGTGTGATTTGATCATAAAATGAATTACATTATATAACTAATGTGTGTCATGTTATTAATCATATAATTTACGTGCTTATTAGTTAAATTTATAATTCAGGTTAAGAAGTATATATTGATGGAAATGGTTATTTTATTTCTTTGTGATTCTTGATAAAAGTATCCATATTCAGCGTTATTGAAAAGCAAAAAAAGCACATGAAAAACTACTCAATTTGTAATAATTAAAGCCTTCTCAATGTAAACTTAACAGAAGACTTACTAAGCTATGTTATTTGAAGTTCTCTAATGGATTCGAGACAGCATTCTGAAAGCAACTGGGTGTCAACGCTCGACTGAAATAAATAATGGTTCTTTTGTTAGTGCTGTCATCACTTGTTTGGCAACGTCGGAAGAAGGGCTTAAGGAATTTTATTCCGAATTCTTTGAATTAATCTATTTTTCTCCTCGTCTTCTATAAATTTATTTCAGCAAAGCGCTGGAAATTTATTTGGGATAAAAGAGAAAGAAAGAAAGAAAGAAAGAAATGCTAATCCAAATTCTTCCATTTTGCTCACGTCTCTCGTTCTTCGAATGCTCCGGTGTCTGATTAAAAAGCAACTGCAGGGGGCAGTCAAAGGAGGTGTCAATCTAGCACGTCCCCTGTCGTTCTTTTCTACCCGCCTACCTCTTCAAACCGTCACTTGCTTTTTCTTTCGTCTCTTTTTTAACACCTGTGGGAGATCTATGATATATGAAGTTCTTTTTTTAGTGACCTCAGTGAAACCAACCAGAAAGCTCAATTCTTACCTAAGAGAGACAATTCAATTTAACTCCATGGGTGTACTGTCTCTCTTAAAATGAGTGTTTTTGTGCTTACCTGTAACAAGGAACATATTTATTTACAAGGAGAAGAAGAAGAAAAGCATCACTAGGCCGTATAACTGCATAGCAAATATTTTAAGAGATAACATTACTAAAAATTTTATTATATGATGAATAATATGTAGTAAAAATTAGGAAAAAAAGCGCTTCTGCATTCATATAATATTCGTAAACTAATTTCTAACCCACACTCAGTGACAGTGGGAAAGTATGCCGCATGCTATAATACAACGGAAATTTAAACTAGTATATGTAGAATAATAGATGCTTAATAACTGATAACTTAAGTGCAGGAAACTGAAGTTCATCTGAGAGATATGAATATTAAGTTCTGCCAATGACAGTCTTGAATAAACAGATTAGATCAGTCATAAGACGTCATTCATTCAGAAGTCACTAAATTTCAATTCACTGTAATTGCTGTTTTACTAAATGAACGTTAAATGGTTATTCTAGATCTAAATGTAAGTGGAAAGAAATTTGGGAACCGTATAAATGCTGGAAAATTTGTCTGTGCGGCCATAGGGAAGCAATATTCTCTAATTGAAGGATAAAGACTTTGAACAGAGTCTAGTATGCATATAAACAAAGCCAGGTAACTTCGTAGTAGAGGCAGAGGACTTGATGTGTTGATGTGAGCTTCTATTCAAGAATGATACCTATGTCTTTTTAGCGGAGGTGGCATGTCTCATAGCAATATGAATATGTATGTATAGAAAAGAAAAGTTTACGTTCGTTTTTCAAGAACTTATGGTGGTGGGATTTACGCTTTAATACCAAGTAAAAACGAATCACGCAAGAAAAATTCTGAAGACACAGGATATCATTAGAATAATTAATGAGTACAGGGTTTGCAGTCATCTAGGAAGCATGCAGAATATCAGTTGGAAGGTGAATCGTCCATATACAGAAGAAAAAGAAGACGACTCAGTAAAGTTGTTTGAGGAGCCCCGTATAGTATGGAGAAATGAGAGGACGAGTAACCCGGAAGAATGGATGACAGGTTGTTCAAAACAGAAAAATGGTCAGTTAGGAGAAATACTGGATCCATGAGAAAGCTTGTACAGAAGCGAATCAGTGTTTATTACATCGAAAGCTTTGGTAAATTAAGACATATCGAAGTAACTAGATTTGGTGGTAACCATCTCGAAGTACATTACAACATTTACTGTCGTTACATGTAGTTTACTTCAATTTAAATTTTAAAGTGCAATTTAAATGAAATGGTTGGTCTATATTTTCTCGAAAATGATACCGTACCTAAATGTTTTTATGAAAAGTAACTTTACACAACTGTTGTTTCAATCAAATTACACAAAGAGTTCATTTGGAATAACATTTTTGTTTACATTAAACACATGTGGCCGTGCATTAAAAAGGGATGCTTACTTTTTGCTTATGCTAAAGAAACCGAATATGCAGTTTTAATGAATTTGAAATCTAAAGTCTGTAGTTTTAAATGTAATTTGTCCCATTTCTTGAGTTTGAATTAGTGAAGATACAACAGAGTAAAGACAACACAGTATACACTTCCAAAATACTGGGATATCAGATTATCTATGAGACGTGAAAGCAGCACGTGGACCTACCGACCCTAGAGTTTATGCTTTCGGCCATCCGGCAACAAGATTTCGCAGTCAAATCGCGGCACTAGAAGGATTGTCTTCCAAAATACTATTTAGATTTCACTTCTAAAAGGTATGTACTCACCCATGTCATGTGAGGTGATTCTGGAACTGTCTATCTTCGTTATGCAATCTCGTAAGCGACTCGCCACTTCACTAGGCACCACTGTTTTCCATCGCGAAATGTCGGCTAGGGCGAAGCTAACCTTGAGCTGAGTTGAACTTACATTTTTATTATTATTACCCTAATTTCTGATAACATCGTCAGAACCACATCAATATCGACCGATATATCAGTAACGGACAATTTACGATTTCGAAAGATGTTGCTAGCCAACATCGGTCAATATCGAATAACAAATACTTTTGTTTGTCGATATTGCCGCCGTTCGGTAACGATATTGATTGCTGAGAGGAATTTATTTATAATAAACGGAGTTACGTATATTATTAGACCCTATAGTAGTTTCAGAAAAACGTTCTCTTGTTTATATCCTGTATTTATTCTATTGCGCATCTAATTTTCTCACTTGTCTGCGACTGGATCCGAACCGATTCAACGTGAGTTGTTGTTCGATGTCTTATCCACTCTGCCACGTTATCCAAGAATAATATATCAATCAAGCATTCTATTAACTCAAATACGGAATGTGGTGAGAACGACAGTCTTTTCATTATAGAATGACTTGAAGGAGGGAACATGTAGAAGTTTCGCTATTTTAAAGCAGTAATATTTCTCTAAGCATAATAATATTATCTGCCAAGTTTTCTTTATCACGTTTTCTGGATAAAGTACACCTTTCTCATGTTTCAGGAATAGCTTTGAATGTCAGAATATCGTACCACGCCAATCTATATCGTTTATTCAGAACGCACAACCATGATCGGTATCCGCATTATTTGTCCAATATAGGCCCGTTATCGGTCCCTTACTCTTGTGTTGTTAGAGATACGAGAGGAGAAGAAACTATTTATCCATTTGATCTCCCCACACGTTTATCATAGCATTTAACCCAAATAATAAATTCCAAGGATTACATTTATCGTTTCTGAACGCTTCCATTTTTCCTTTCCAGCGTAACTATAAGCATTACATGATACTGTGACCTATTACATATCTACCGTTTGCAGTTTAATTACTCTAACATAAAAAACAAAAACAAATAGTTGCAGCAGATATTTCTACAGACGAAATTAATTAAATTCTTACGGAGGCGCAACTTGTCAGCTTCATCAGTCTGATAACTTTTGCTGATTCCGGCAAATGAAGATAGTTCCAACATCTCTTTGCATGACTTGGGTAAGTGCATACCTTTTAAAAATAAAACAAGTCGTAATTTGTTGGACAATCATTCTAAGGCCGCGATTTTCACAGCAAAATTTTGTAGTTGGCTGGCCGGGGCAGGCTCATAGCATAATCGTAGATAATACAATTACCCAGTATTAAACCAGACCTTGGGAATAAAGTAACACAAGTAACGCGTTACTTTTTCAGTATCGCGTCACAATATTTTGAAAGTAACTGTAACGGGTAAAGAGTTACTTTTCCCCCCAAGTAACGACGTTACTTTTTCAGCTATTGTTTGCAAAGAAACAAACACAATTCCTTGTCAAGAAAGAAATATTTCTTAGAATTTTCCTGGAATGAATTTCCGAGAATTGCTATTTGACGTTGTGGGTCAAGCCACGCTGTAGGCGTTTGTGTAGGTGACAAAGATAAGATCAACACGTGATTCATGCGCGGATCCTATTGACGAACTTCGACGTGAAAATATTCAGAAGATTAGTTTCCAGTTTAAAGTGCAGACATTCAGCAATTTTCTGTGTTCTGTCTGAGAAAAGCTTCGAGTCTTTGCTACTGTTAAAATACAGGCATATGTGACCTGATCCTCCTTTGTGGTTGTGTACTGCAGTATGTGAATAAGGAAGGCGTAAAATATTTGTGATATATGACTTGTGACATCACAAAATTAAAAAAAAAAACTGTGCGTTGCACGTGGTGATTATAACTGCTAATTGTGATAACTGCTTATATACGCTGCTGCTTAAACTGCTTAATATGTGTTTTTGTGGGCGCGTGTGTGTAGACTATATATATAGCCTACTGACTGTGTATGTGTTTGAATATGAATCAAATCAAATAATTATGGCAATGTGGAAATTGAGTACTTTTAGTATTTGTTATAGATTTTTTTTTTTTTTTTTTTTGCACAACATTAAGATGATGGTAACACGGAAAAATATCTGCATTTTCGTCCCCACGTTGCTGTAAGTACTGATATCTTTCTTTCGTATTGTTTTCATTTAATATATTCTTTTGTTGTTTAGAACTTCTAGATTTTCCCAAGTCTAAGGTTTAATGTATTTGTAGGTATGCATGTGTTGAGTGTGTTTATAGTCAGGTTCAGAGAAATTGGTATTTCCACCAGTTTTCTTTCCACAGTGTCAATACAAAAGATGCAGAACCGGTGCCAAAGTAACGCGTTACTTATTAAGTAACGTAACGCGTTACTTTTGAAAGCGAGTAAAGTAACTTGTAACGCGTTACATTTTAAAAGTAACGTGCCCAACACTGTATTAAATAAGGAACATATTGAATGCAAATTAAACTTGAATGCAATTAGGCTATAGCATTTTGGCATCTTTTGCTTAGGCCAATTAATTATGTATTTAGTAGTACAACAAAAATAGGACTAATCATATAAACCGATGAACAAGAAAAAGTTGTAAGACCTGGGTTTTAAACTTAAGGTTAGTCCCCAGAACTGAGGATTTTCTGTAGATTCTTCGATCATGTCAGGTGAATGTTGATATGATATCTTGAACTGACTGATGCAAGGATAGCTTTTCGGTGTTCGCTAACATGTACAGTAAATTAGCAAAACAGGATTGGTTGAAACTTTCAATTACTGTAACAGATTGTGTAAACATAAAATTTAATTAATATTACAAAGGGTCTATCGAATGTGTAAATGTTAAATCATTAGAGCTCCAGAACTAAGTGCAAATAGGGACGAGGAGCAAGAACAAACGCTTTTAACTCTAGATTTTTTGTAAAAATGTTCATTGCTTAATATTTCGTATTGATTCCATATTAAAGTTGTTCCTCATACTACAACTATAAAGTGGCATTCATTAAAAAGCAGGCAATCAATCAGTAGTTACTTCAGTTGAAACACAAAAAGTTGCGAATAGGTGGAGGGAAATGCTACAGGATAAAAATGATTACAAATTATGTATGCATTAGAACATTTTTTATTTTTTAACGTTTTGATATTAAATGTAAATATCAATATAGTAATTGTGTGATTAACTTTCCAATCATATACACTAAAACCTGGTTTATCCGGAATGGGTACGGCCCTATAAAGTCCGGATAAACTAAATTTTATTGTGTTGTTTACGATCTTGAATAGACATATTTAGTATCTTTATAAATTTATGCACAAACATTCGATACAAGAATCTAAAAGTAAACCAAAGTAATTTCTATACACTGTTAAAATTTTTCGGAGACATTCCTGAGTAAGCTAGATAACTATAGCTGCTTGGAAATTTCCTGTAACTTGGTTGATAAGAAACAGCCACCTCCCAGGTATCGGAAAAAAGAAAGTAAGCCGGAAACCAGATTTGAACATGCTTTGTTCAGTTAGAAGTCCAGCCTCTTAGGGGCTTCACTAAATAACTAGACATTATAAAAGAGTAGCTAAAACAGGATAGAGTGTCAGAAGTGCATTGCCTAAATCCCGAAGATATAAAATAAAATGATCCCATGACTTACGCCATGCTTTAAATCACTTTTCCTATTTGACAATTAGAGAACGCCTGATTAAAATGGCCGGAGCAAACACTTGGTCACAATTACATGTTTTGTTACTGTAACAAACCGTTTTCTCTTTTTCTGTGCATGTGCGAACATCACAAATTGAGACCTTTCAATAAGGTAAACGAAATATCTCTGTGCTTCACTGAAATCACTCAAAATAAATGCAAATACTTACATTCATCTGAAACATAACTGGATATATCAGGACACTTTTCCAAAATTTTAAACAGTGTATGATATCAAACATTCGAAGATCTATGTAGTTCCATGTGTATAGAAATCTGTACAACCTATCTATCTATATACACAAACTAACTTGCTTCACCAAATTTTTATCATCACGCTCTATTTTGCCACCTAGAGTATAAGATGCTTAACTTCAAACAGTACACAATAGTTGTTTCAATGTCTTCGAGTCTGTTATAATGCGGGAAGTGTTCATTAGTTAGGCTTATATTGAGCTTGAGTCTCTATTTTTTTAGTTTTCTTTAAACTACTGTTCTAAGTAAGAATTTTTGATTAAAATCGCAATCCAGGTACTTTTGGATTCAAAATTCTGGTCTACAAACATAAACATTTCTTATTATCCTTCTACTTCAGGGATGGCAAGTAATTAGGCCTATATATTTTAATGTATCATCGTGCTGCGTATCTCCTCTCTCTCTACATTTTCCGTACTTATGCGGTAACAAGAAGTCAGCTGGGTCACTTGTGATGACCCTTCCTGATCCGGAAGTAGGTGACCCGATTGACCCAGTCCAAAACCTGACCTGATTAACCCGTCCATGACTGGAGTGACCTGACTGACCTGGTAACTCTGGTTTTATCCAAATGACCAGACTAACTTTATGGTCCGGTAACCCGATGATCGAATACTGACTCACGCCTCACACCACATGACTACCTCAATCGGCGAATTATTTGGACATCCCTGGGGGTATTTTTTGTTCTTTCCGGGGATATGAAACTATTTCCTTTTTTATTACTACTGTCAGGAACTTTTGGGATTCGAATGTTTCATACTCTTGGGATAAAACCCCTGTCTCGTCACCCTCTGAAATAAACTTTTCAAACGCAACAGTATATAATAGGGAAACAATAAAACTTCAGCCCTGCCTTCCAGGTTAGACTCGTTACTCCGTTTCAGCTCTGTAAGATGATGTCGCTGCAATCAGGACGACTCGATGTATATTAAATACAGGGTGAAGCGGAGCCAACTGACACATTTCAAATCTGAATAGTGCGCCTCCGCGATAGCTTGTCGTGGTTGGCGGGAGGGGGAAAGTTAGAAGGGGGGACGCCATTTCATGACGCCGTGCACCGCCGCTGTATGTCAGTCGCAATAGAGCGTTGGAATGTGCAACAC
The DNA here is from genome assembly GCA_022664845.1 of Lepisma saccharinum. Taxonomy (NCBI): domain Eukaryota; kingdom Metazoa; phylum Arthropoda; class Insecta; order Zygentoma; family Lepismatidae; genus Lepisma; species Lepisma saccharinum. Next base: position 11,474 of record JAGDQP010016611.1, read on the forward strand.
CGTGTTACCTGTGTTCGTAGTTATTTCAAAACAAATTCGGTCACGGAAGTGCAGCGTGTCTATTGACGACAGTGTACCAGACTTTTCCTGTGGGGATTCCTGAAAGACCGTGTATACCAGAGGTATATCACGAGTATTCAAGAACTCAAGGAAGTCATTAGTGACGAAGTTGCAGCCATTGATGAGGACCTACGGAGGTGCGTGTACAACTTTAAGAAACGTTTGCAACAATGCAAAAATACCAAAATAGATAGGAAGAGATATACATAAATATCCATTGAAATAACAGAACAATATACAAGAAAATGCTATGAAAGTAGAAAAAAGAATCTGAGGCATTCCTCTTCAATAATAAAATTAAAATATTTGTTAAAATTACTTTATAGGCAACACTGAGTTTCTGGGTGAATGGTAATGAAAAGAAGAAGGAGGGAATGAAAAGGGAAAGGAGGAACTAGACTGTCTTCTGTCTCTGCGGGAAATGTGATGGAAAGCTGAAAGAAGACAGTGAATGAAGAAAAGAAAAACTAACTTATTGGAGGAAAAAAAGTGTTTTGAATGGAAATGACAGGATTCTTTCTATTGCCGGTGAGGGATTTCTTAAATAAACTTCAGAGGGCGAGAAAAGTAGCTCTCACCCAAGCAAGAACTGCAAGTAGATTTCTGTTATGTTTAACAAATAGAGAGAGAGAGAGAAAGAAACTGGTGAGAATATTTTTCTTAACCTTGGTAAAAGTAGGAAGAAAATATTATTTTCTTTCGAAGACATGATGTATTTTATTTACTGACAGAAAAACTGTAAATGCTTTCTCAGATTTTTTTTCTTATTACAAGATACAGAATTTAAATTGACACTTTAATTTTCCCTACATTACCTTTATTAAGATGTTCTTTCGAAAACGAATAAATATAATTATTTACATTGAATTAATTTTCAATTAATCGAAGATGCGTTCGTGCATATTTAAAAAATCTCTTAGTTATAAACCAACAACGTGACCTAAATACAATCTTATAAAGCTAAAAAACAACAACAAAAAACAGGGATTCTGCCAAACTTTCAATAATAGAGAGGAGGAAGTCAGTCCCAAATTCTCTAGCACTCATCTCAACTTAATTTTTTTATGGTAAAAATCTACATAAACCCCGGAAAACACTACACACCCCCAATTTCGGTTTTACTCCCTACCTCTACAATGAAAATCCTGACAGAATATCTGATATTAAAAAAAACTGCACGATAAACTAGTAATTGAAACATGAAGGATAGCAATGATGTAGTGATGATTGAAACCTAAAATATAATTGGTAAGATTCAAATATTTCCCCAACACATACATCGGCAATTACTTAGCCATTCTTGTAATATTCCTATATTACAGAATTCAGAAGAAATATTCCTCCTGTGTAGTTGGAACTATGTGCTGTGAGGAATATGTTCAATGTCACAGATGTGCATATGGTATAAACTACAAACATAACATAATAAAAAGTTTCAGTGTCGACATATTGAAAGTGGCAGGGAAAACTGAGATAATTATTTTCAAATCTCACGTCAGATTTTATGCTTTCGCTGAAGTGCTGGCCAAGGTTACAAATTTACATATGCATCTAAGTACCGATCTTTGGAATTAAATAGCGGACCTGACTACCAAATCAGCATTACACGTCTATAAAACATCTATAATTTCAAAGAACATGGAAACGTTGAAATAATTTAAAAGGGCAGAAGAGTGCTGATCACTAACACACCTTTACTTGCCAAATCGCTCTTGGCATTAGTTGTTCGTCAAATATGTATAAACTTGAAAATGGCTTTTAAAAAAAGGAGCACCAGGAAACATTTATTGTTAAAATGATATCAATATTTACTATTGATCTCTTAAAGAAAAGAAAAAACTAGACTTACATTTGGATGGACCCCGATCCTGTAACTCTAGCAGCTACGCTCCTGGGACAGCTTCAAGCAAACGGTTTTGAAAGGAAGATACACGCTGAGAATTCGCAACAATCACTTCCGCATATGGGCTTCTGTAAATTCCAGTGGCCTGCATCAAGACCCACATCAATGAAAAAATCAAATGACAGATAGATAAAATTTTAAAACTACCCAAAAATTTCTGAGTACGCTACCAATCTAGAGAATTCGGTAAGGAAAGTAAGACTGGGTTATGTTCCATTTTTACCTTTTAAACTACTACTAAAATATGTATACCTATTTTTTAAATTAATATTTGCTTACTTCACTCAATATTCTGAGCTTTATGAGTGTATTGTATAATTCAAAATGTTTATTTCCAAATGAACGATATGATAGACCTTTTAATAATAATCACGAGGCAACAGAAGTATTAGGCATTCAAATTTTCTCAAAATTGAAATTTTCATTTCGTTCTGCACGTAGAGTATGCACTAAAGTACAGTACTCCTAAAGTGAGTTTTTCACTCATCATACATAGTGATATTAAGTACGATTAAAAGGAATGCTGATTATTGAAGACATGATACTATGAAGGGTTTAAATATTAGCTTCATCTTCGTGAACAGATCAAAATCATATAGACGCTGGCAAATAAAGATATTCAAGTATGTCCCACCTTTATTCTCTAGTGAGTTCACATAATGTGACGTATGGCCATTTTAAAATATCGTCTAGAAATGGGAAGCAATCTCAGGTAATATGGTTTTTCCGATCGAATTGCTGGATGCAGATGGTCTTACGGTTAGTCAGAATAGTGAGAACATGAACTGTACTCCTCTATGGAAAAGTATATTGCTTCAGGTGCTGTCGAGCTATTGCATTGAGAGAGAGCCCTTCGCCGCGTTCATTCTGAGTTGTCTCATGTCCACGTTGAATTGAATTACACTTCTGGGTGAACCTTTAAGCAACTTTGACTCAAACTAAGTCCGTGTTAAGATACATTTACTAAATGTCTATCCGAATCCTCGATCTTGAACCCTTGATTTTGCCGTTGTACCGTCTGATGCGCCGTTGTTGCTATCCGAATTGAGCGGCGTAGGGCGTACTGAATGGCGTGTATAGAAGATACAACTAGTGGACGCTTGGATGTAAAGCATCCGCCGTTTGTGTGGCTAGAAACCATATTTGAAAAAGAAGAAATATTTTTTGTATTTGAAGAGATATTAAATATATATATATATATATAACCAGTGTGTTGTTAGATTTTTTTATATATATTCCTAGTCGTAACGTAAATATTAAACACGAAGGTTTTCTGTAGCAAGGAAAGGCGAGTCACACCTTGTCAATATTGAGTATTAAAACAAAAGTGCAATATTGCTATATAATGTATGCAGCTCTAAACTGTCTCGAAAGAAAAAAATAATATATTTAGTTGTAGAAAGCTTTCTGATATCGAACAGACTGATGAATAGCAACTTAATTATATTAATTATAGTTTAATAAATTTTCGTTGATAAATACAATCGTTTGTGGAAACCGGTTGCTATGAGTTGCGGCGATTTGTGGTTTGCGCTATACATGACTGATGTCAGATGAGTTTTAGTAGAAATAATGGGTAAATTTTACTTTTGAGGCATCAAAATTGTAAAATCTACAGGATAAATGCAATGTTGCCAATATGTGTGGAAGAGTTGGGACGCAAAATACCACGAAGTTTCGAATCATTGAGGTGTAAAATGAAAGTGAAAGAATGGTGTAATAATAATCATAATAATAATAAAAAAAATCACTTTACTTTTCTTAACGCCGTCTTTGCTCTCTCGACTGTTAGTCCGTGATATTTTAGTAAAATACGTGTCATTCATAGCACGAATTGACGCCATTCATATCGCTCCGCATGTCGTTATCTACGTCATCTGTACATAACGTCGAGTGCGTATTTAACGAAATAATAATGACACATGGCTTTCGTAATATTACTAGGATTGTTGACTGTCGCTAGGATTTTACGTCTGTTTGAATTATTTCAAAGGAAATGATTATTAGAGAGTCTTGCATGTCTCAATAACTGGCGGAACCTGGGGTCTCAAAAGTAAAGTTTACGTTAAATAATAGAAAGCATTTATCCTTTACACAATGTTATGTTGCTTGGGCTTCCTCTTGAAGCCCGAGTTTCCAGACTCCACCCACTCGGCCACGGAAGACGGATTATCAAAAAGAGAAACCAGATCTCAAGATCTCACCAAAATAACCTCTCTTCTACAATTGCTTAATACGTGACCTCTCTTCTACAATTGCTTAATACGATAATTGGTGGAGTGGGAGAAGTGCTAGAGAACTCAGTGATACACTTCAGTTTCGCACACACAAGTGCATTGATCGGTGCCCTTGATTTCTGTTGCTTGAAAAAGGCAGTCGAGGCAATGAAATTATTTTCAATAGATTTATTATAAAACAAAAAAGTCCTTGTGAGAAATACAGAATATACAAGTGCAATATATATATATATATATGACTTGCATCCCAAGACAAAGGTAAGCTTACAGCGGGTAGCCTCTTGCTCCCAAAAATAAATATATATACTTCATCGAATGGGTAGTCCAACTGACTCCCTCCACGACATCTAATCAACGGGCAGCCGCACGTGCTCCCATAACTTATTTCACTTTCCTCGGTTTCACAAATTACATTTACAACCCTCACGGAAAGAAAACCAATGTACACAATAGAACATACCCAATACACACACTATATATACTATATTCTAACATAGGTACATACAAATACCTGGGACTCGATTTGTGGCCTGCCGTGTGAGTTTCCTGACTGAGATTCCCTCATTCTCACACAGACGACTAGGAAAATGGAGGAGCGGGAAAACTATCCAGTGAATCCACAAATAATCAATATCAGCTTTCCGACTTCCTTCACTTCCAGTATGGAATTCCTCAAAATAAACCATGTACAGCTCACTCGTCGATCCCATAACGTACGATATTTAAGTTACATAACATGTGCATCACACACCTACGATAGCGACGAACTGAAGCTTGGGCTTCAGCCGTCGTGTCTCGAACCCATGGACAAATCTGTTTGGCTTACAAGCAGTCCAATCAGGACAAAGCATTCAAAATATACCATTTCAAATTCACGACACTAAATCATAAATCAAAATAACACCAGATTTGGGCAAAAGAAACTACATACTAAAAACGAGTAGAAAAAAGCACCAAATCCAAATTCATACCATTACAACAAGGAACTTAACCTTTGTTTATAACTCATGTGTAACTTCTTACATATTAATTAAAATAGTGTAATGTGATGTATAGTGCGGACCAACTAATGTAACCTATCACGGAGCTGCTCTATTGTAATCACTTCAAGGGTCCTTGTACTCTTTAACTTTTTCGTATTCGATGCAATCTCACCTAACCTTGTTTTAACTTAGCGTATTGAATCTCAAGCCAGAAGCTTGAAAACATATGAAATTTTATGAACAAGTTACGAAT
>JAGDQP010016612.1:0-13083 GCA_022664845.1 Lepisma saccharinum
TTGTGAGTTGTGCAGCGAGTAGTTCCAATCTTATAACGAACTTCAGAAAAAGCAAAGTAATTAAGTGCACTGTTTGCTTTAAGGCCAAAAACTGAGGGTGTAACTAGAATGAGAAAGGTAAAGACTCTTTTAAGAAAAGAGAACAGGGCAAATGCAAATTCTAAATGTTTGCGATGCGCTTGTGTCATTTTCTTATGCCTTTCGTCAATGAAACAAATACAGTTAATAACAGTATCTAAAATTACGATGAAAATCACAAAAGAAGATTCATACGGGTTCTTAGTGCTGCGGTATTATTATTCGTAATAGTCGAAATTACTGAAACCTGTAGTTATACACTCCTTCTGTTAGATGTCAAAGTTATGAATGATTTAAATGGTTGTGGTGTGTAGAAAAAAGAATTTTAAAATTCTCACTCACATTTTGTTTTTACAAGTCGATTTACATGTATTTACAGCTTGTTTAACAAAACTTTGGTAAACTTTATTTTTATATGGGCCAGTCTATAGTAACTTTGGACTTCGGCCCGGCACGATTCGCCCTTTAGCCATTAAAATCCACACTCATGGTTATGTCGGGACTCGAACGCGGGACCGTCGAGTCGTTGGCCTACTGCCGTAGACCGAACGGCTACCCGGCCGGCAGCTTGTTTAACAATTGTCATAAATTGAAGGCTAAATTCTACAGACCAAAACAAGAAAATAGTTTATTTGAAGTAGTGTAAAAGCATGCGTTGATCGGAACAAGAAGCATCACCCAAATGTTTCAATGCATCAAAACGTATTACAAAATATTCAGGCATAATGGTGTCAGACATGACGGCACAAAACACTTAGCAAATCATAAAGTTGTACCTAAGAAATGTATTTGAGAGAAGTTCATGTATGATTAAAGAATAGAGATTTTTCTGCTTGTCTATTTCGAAATCCCAATTACTTGCGAATTATATTTATTAGTATTTATTAGAAGTTAGCACGGATATAGCAAACGTCATTTGACACCGTTCTTGTAACAAAGTGATGTTCTTACATGAAGGATCTTCTCTATGCATTCGCTCAACCAAAAATGTTCATCAAATAGAATTCCTGAGTACAATTTAAATTATGATTTGCTAAGCTGATACATCCTACGTCATTATTTGTCGAGATATTACACAGTTTGTAATTATGATATGCCACGTTTGCTTGCCTGTACCTTCAGAACCACACACGGTTTGAACTTATTCTTGTTTCGGTCTAAGGAATTTATCCTTTCTGTTCATCGTTTTAAACACACATACATACGAGCAGTGCCGTAGCCAAGGGGAGGGCACACGGGCACTTACCCCAATACCCCCTTACGACTCGGGCTATTGTTTATTTGTATTTGTTGGGGACATAGCATCTTCTCGAGCGATTCATTAGTTTTTCGAAAGTATTAGAGTCATTGGGGGTGAAGTGGGTATGTTTCAAACATACTGCAACATATCTACCGTATATTTGTATTCAACTGAAAACTTATTGGTAGTTTGTACACTTGGAACTTTCTGCTACAAAGTAAATATAGAGTAATACAAAGATATCATAAGACAGGAAAAAATTAAGAAATGTTAATGTCTGAATTACTCACTTCACTCCGAGTGACGGGGTGAAGTGGGTTGGTGCATGGGGGAAAGTGGGTATAAAGATAGCTTCAAGTGTGCAGTGAGAAGTAGTCCACCAGACGTTAGGTCAAGTAAAGATAGAAATCCTTATCTCCAGTTTGAGTCAAGAACGAAATTATATGGTTAACAATGGGCACTGTGACAAATGCTATCAATTGTTCGAAATTAAATTGTAATGTTTTATCCACTAGATAGGTAAAAAGTGACTCAGTACTTTGAAACTGAAAGAGAGACTCACATGGGACATTATGAGGTACAGAAACATTTTCTCGACACAATGAGAACTAGAGTCAAGGCTTTCTTGCTTACACTAGCATAGCCGAAACAAAAGTTTATATTTCTCTATAAACAAGGTCCACATGCTTCCTTCCTCCATTGGAAATTGTGCGATGGAGTAGAGAAGGGATTAGTACGGAACAAAGCAACAGTTAACATTTGCCACACACAAACTGCAACTTATTAGAAGCACCAACACAGTATTCATGATGCCAAACACCACACTCTTGGCACTGTATCCAGTTGAGAAATTTGCTGAAGTCGCACTGGGGAACGATTTTCCGCAGAACCCGCACACGTTGTCGTCGATAGAAGTACTTTCTGTACGCGAGGATTCAGAGTGATCTGAATATTTTCGATTTTTTCCCGCTCAATTTCATAATGCTATGGTCTGGACGTTCGGACTGAAGAAATATCCTATATTTTGTCCCTCTCAATTTCGCAATATGGTCTGGAGACGTTAATATCTCAGATCCCTGCCTTTCTCTCTTCCTCTTCTCCACTGACGGTCTCTTGCGAGATGAAGGTAGAATATCTCGTGCTCCTGTTGATATTGGTGATTCTTGTCTGTCGGGGTCCTGAATAACACTTACCGCTTCGTTATCAGGCGCATCCGTGGACTAACAAGTTTATCATCGGATATGGCCAACCTGTTTAGTGGAAATATACCAGTTGCTGTAAAGCCTGCAATGCCGTTACCAGCTGTCGCAGTCCTTCCCATGCTTCATTGTGTAGGTGACCAAACTGAACTTTAGATACTAATCTACATGGATGTGAGTAAAGCCACTGATTGCATGCTTGCTTAAAGAATACACTCAGAGGTCGGAAGAAAGCCTTGTCCAAAGGTTCACCTTACTCACACCAGGTGAATACCGGGATGGTGCCTTATATATGTAAGGTCCTGCCCGCTACCTTTCCACATCCTTACCCCTCCCCTATCTCAGCCTAAGCCTTAGAGCAAAAGCCAAAATAAATTCATTTCAATTCACCTTAATCTATAAATCGTGTTATATAATTATATATACACCAATGATAAATTACACATCACTATTGAACGTACATACGAATGAAGTACAGGTACCCACTTCACCCCATTTTACACTTTTTTTCCGTTATCACTTTCTATACCACTTCCATGCAGGATCTACATCAATATCTTTTTCATATGCACAATGAAACCTTGCTCTACGATATAGTGCAATCTGCACTCCAAAGCTGTGTGATGAACACGATATACAGCTTAAGTTCTCATGTTTATCATTTATAAGAACGAAAAAGCCATGAGTGTTTTACTTGCCTAAAAAAAAAATACGTGTCTTCTGACACGTCTCTTGCGCGTTGTTTTCGTGCCTCACTCATGCAGTAGGTCCCTGTTGAATGACTGCAGTGCTGAGAGTACTTGGTTCTCTCTTTCATGTCATTACGATGTTGCCAGATCTTCATAACCTTAGCATTACCCACTTCAGCCCCAATGACTATATACATAACACGAACATAATTTTTACATACTTCTGTTTATTAATAAAGTACACATAACTTTCACTCTCTACCCCCTTTATTTATCAACTTAAAAATAATTAAACCTTTCATTTACATGCAGTGAGCTGTAGGCAATGGGAATTTGTCCAATTTTCTTGTCTTTTGTCCCGAAAGGGAAGTCATAGTAATGGTTGGTATTCAATTCTAGTAGTAGGCTCCTTCTTCACAGCTATAGTGTGTGCCGAAATGTCGGAACAAGGGACCTTTGCCCATTAACCATTTGCGAGAAAGGCAATCTTATATATTAAATATGTAAATAAGAAAGCTATTTTGACTTTGCTCCCCCAATCGAAAAGCTACTCCCTATGTGGCGAAAAGCAGTATATGATCAAAGCAAATTCGAATTGTGACACAATAAGCGGGGATGGTTTGAGTTATTGCTCAGAAGAACTGTACCCGAGTATTTACAAGCCGTTGCAGATTATTGTGACATATCTATAACAACGTGTACGTCTGAACGTTGCTTCTCAAGTTTGAGGATTATCAAATCATATCTTAGCTCGTCTATGGCAAAGGACAGATTAAATGGTCTGACACACTTGTTAGTGAACAGTGACATTAAAATCAATGTAGAATATGTTCTCAGTCTGCTCGTCAGAGACAAACATCGGCTGAAAATTGCGCTGTAAAAGTGGTCACAAAATCAAAGTAAAAGAGCAAATTACAAATAAAGGTTATCAAATTACTGGGATTACGATTGTTGACTTATATCAGTTAGCTGCTAAGGATGGGATTGCATCTTTGTTCCCACATGTACCGGTAGGTGATTATTTAATGAGTTCACAAAAGTTAGTCTACGAGAAGGGAGCAACTTTTAGATATCCTGGATGCGGGTCTACGTACCCCAGATACATTTCAAACAAATCTTATATTGCTCCTTAACATTTCTAAATTTAAAATAAAAGGTAAATTTTAGAGTAGTTCACAGCCCTTCATGGTCTGGATGTCAAGGAAATTAGTTAATGTTTGCATTATTCTTTTACGTTTACTGGTACCTTTACTGTCTGACCACGGAATTTTATCACGCAACTTTCATTATATGTTGGTGTCTCAGGGCATATCTCATATTTGTCGAGTCGCTTTCTGGTTCGGGGGCTTGAGGACTTCTGGTCTACAGGACAGGCACTCAATCACTACCTTAGGCTTCAAAAACAATCAACATTTTAATCACCTTGCGTACATCTTTGATCTTTCTGTTCGTTTGTAAAGTCAGCTTTCACATATACAAAAATGGTAACAAGAAATTTTAATGTAAAAATATTGGTCAGGTATGTACAAATATTAAATATTATTCAGTATTTTTCTTAGTTCATCACAACAGGTTTTAAAAAACCCGAAGAATCATACAGCAGGCTATTAAAATTGTCTATTCAGGTGATTCTGTAAGAACAGTTCCTTCGAAGAATATTTTTTTGTGTGGATAAGAACGAGTTCTTACTGAACGTAAAATCAAATATAGTATTAAAATAACAGCAGTTACTCAGTCGTTATTTTCTAGCATTCTGGACTGGAATTGGTTAATTATTTTTGTAAGTAGCTCTTAAACTGTCTCAGCAACGAAAATCTTGATTCTCTAACGTGAATCAAACCCGGAACCATGCGTACCAAGTGCAAAACGCGTGTTAACTACTCGGTTATGAAGGGTCATATGTATATGAGACAGAGAGAGAAAGAGTTTATCTGTGCCCTCCCTTAGCAAGATCCTGGCTACGGGCCTGTATACGAGGAATATCCATAAAATGCGCTCCATTTGCATTTTGCAAATCTTGCCGCTGCAGGCTGCTGCACAGGATGGTGTGCATGCATGCTGAGTTTGTGTTTTGTTTTTCAATGCACGTACGTCATCTGCAGACATTCGAACAGCGTTTATGCGTTGGGTTGTAAATGAAATGTAAGTGAAATGCGGTCTGTATATAACCATTTTTCTGAAAGCGGGAACGCGAAAACGAATTCATCGTCAACTCCGTGAGGTACACGATTACCATGCAATGAGTGATTCCATGGTACAGAGACGGGTGCAACTCTTAATAAAAGACGTGAACATGTGCATAATGATCCACGGAGCGGTCCACCGTCTAAGACTGTTTCTCAACCTTTTTCATGCCGCGACCCCCACTTACTATATTTTCTGGTCGGCGACCCCCAAAAGTATTTTCCTTGTTTTTAATAAGCTGTTTCGTTTCACTTTGTGTGTGTTGAAGACCTCAGAATTTAATACACATAGAGAGACCCCACAGATAGATTGCGACGGAGGACGCAATCAACCAGCTATGTGAGAAGATAAAGCAAATACAGACTGAAGACTGCAAGTATATAATGGGTATCTTCTTCGATATATCAGGAGCATTTGATAATCTCTGGTGGCCTGCTCTATTAGAAGAACTAAAAAATTTCAGGATACATCCAGACATATGGAAACTTGTTAATAACTTTTTCATAAATAGAAAAATTGAAGTCAACACGGTTGATGGCGTTGTGTGGAAGGCGCCCACAAGGGGGTGTCCCCAGGGGTCGACCTGGGACCCATATGCTGGGACGTAACATTCCAGCCATGTCTGGAGATGCTAAGTAGACTGCAAGAGGTGGAAACTGTGGTAGGGTATGCGGACGATCTGGCGGTCGTACTAAAAGGTAGTAGTAGAACTAATCTGCAACAAAAAGCGAATACAATTGTCAACGAAATGGTAACGTGGTGCAGCAATAACAAATTGACTATCTCAGCAGAAAAAAAAAAACAAAGTATGTATTATTTAAAGGAAAGCTAAATTTTAACAGGGGCCCCATAATTAAAATTAATAACAAATCAATAAAAAGAGAAAAACATTATAAATATCTAGGCCTTATAGTAGATGAAAAACTAAATTTTAGGGAACATACAACAAATGTAACGAATAAAGCAATTAAAATTACCCATAAACTTATAACTACTGCCACAAATGAACTAAAAATACGAACAAAAATTATAATGCTGTACCACGACCAAGTGATTAGAGCAGTAATGTGTTACGCCGTTAGCGGCTGGAGCTACCGGATGGACGATATAAAACAATTTCAAATAGTGAACAGAGCCCAAAGGCAATTAATTGCTAATACGGCTAACTGGAGCCTATCGAACCACTCCGGTGAAAGCACTCCAGGTAGCAACCGCAACCCTGCCGATGCATCTTCAAATTAAACAACACGGAGTCTTGTACTGGTTGAAAAAAAAAACAATGACGACAAAATAAGAGAAATCATACGTACAGTAATCAACAATAAAGAAGAACTATCAAGGGAAATAGCCCGTGCATGGCAACGTTTTTGGGTAAACAGCCCGAAAGCAAGAAGACTCTATGGCATCTTTCCGGAAGTGGCTGGAAGATTGGAAGTGCAACTGGAAGCCAGTGGAGGAATGATACATTACCTCACGGGACACGGCCCATACCGCCAGAAGCTAAGAGAACTTAAACTGGTTGAAGATAATCTGTCATACTTGCAATGCAATAGCTACACCAGAACATACAGTACTAAGATGTACTGAAACTGAAGATAAGATAAGAGAAAATGAATTGTATGGGCGGTAACAGAACTGAAACTGAAAATTTGGTATTGGATCTAAGAAATAGAATACGGGATGTAAACACGGCAGAGGTCCTGCGAACACCGGAACTCGCCTTGATACTTCAGGAGCTGACATAAAAAGTCTCAAGGTACTACAAAAAGAAATTTATGAAGGGAAGGATGACATAGATATAAGAATAAATAAACTTAATATAGAAGATAAACGATTACGGGTTTCGTGAGGCGTGAGCGTGCGGCGTCGCGCGGGTGCCGAACAAGCATCTCGAACGAACATTATGTATCTAAACGTGGACAAATAACCATCCAGATATGTTAAAAACAACCGAAAAGTAACCTAAATAAAACTATTCAGAACATGATTATCAGCAAATAAAGTGAATAATTGGCCGCTAGAAGCCAGTGGCAAATTAGAGTACCTTGTGCCGGAACCCCGGCACAAGAGACACTCATCGTGTGCTTGTTGAATAAATGCGGTGGCGGGAAAGTGTAGTGAAATAGTATAACATATAATAACTAAAATATTTAACAACCAAACAACACTTACATTCCGGAACTAGGAACAGAAGCGTACAGCAAATTAGCCTAGTGTATGTGTGACCAAATGAGTGAATGATGGAGAGGGAAATTAAAGGAAGAATCTAAGGTGAAAATGGAGGGAAACCTAGTAAGGAGAACAAAGGTAGATACATACAAACTTTGTAGAAGGACCATTTCTACGGCTATGGTTTGCCAATGCCCCCATATCCCTCAAGGAATACAAGTGTAAATGAAGTGAGAGTGAAAGTGTGGCAAGTGAAAACAACCTAAACCCTATGGTGAGTGAGGAAGAGGAAGATAACAGTAAAGAAGACGACTAGAAAGGAGAAGCGGAAAAACTTTGTGAACGAAACATTCCCACGCGCAATCCGATCCTAAAATTCCTAAATGTGTTGTCCGTGTGTTGTCCTAAATGTTATGTATCAATGTTTCTTTTTATAATAAAATTGCAAATATGGTAGGTAGGGGACCCTTCCCCCCGCACGCAAATGTTCTAAACATGAACGAAAGACCAGGAGAACCTTGGATGCCTGGTCAAAAGTCCGTCCCGCAACACCTGAAGGAACATAGGAGCTTCTTGGAGTGCTGGAATTCCGGCAATCCAAGAATCTCTAGGGATAGCCTGTGCCAAAATGGGGGAGAGTGAACAACTGCTCGTCCTGTACGTCCCCGAAAGTACACAACCTGTTTTGTGCAAAGAATGCAGAGAGACAGGGGTGGAAGGCGGGTCCCCAAATATATATATATATATATATATATATATATATATATATAAATAAGAGATACCGCTCGTGACCCTCTTGAACACAACACGCGCCCCCACGTTGAGAAACCCTGGTCTAAGATAAAAATGAATTTAATGTCTGTAACAGCACTATGGTTCAAGCCCGTCCCGATACGGAGAAGCCTCTTATCTTTGTCACGTCTAAACATAGCTGTTAAGAAAATAAAACAATAGAATCGTATTGAAACTGAAGGTGTAAAATGTCTTCATAGAAATAGCTTATTGCTGTAAGGACCAGTATAACAGTTAAGAAAACCTAAAGGTGTATATGGCCTTTAGTATAAAACGTAAAACGAGAATGCTGTAAACAGACCACCAGAAGATAAAAGAATAATACAATGAAAAAAATAACAGCTAATGGATATAATAAACTCAAATAGACGATAAGAGACCTGTTTCTCGAATATTCATAAAAACTCTCCGTAAAACATCCGACTCATCTCCTAACACTGACGCCATGCCATTGGGGACGTTATATCGCTCTCTTCAGATGATTATATGCAGGACAATCTAAGAGAACGTGACGAATACTTAAAACTTCATCGCATTCATTACAATGCGAAGGGTCCAAACGTCGCAGCAGATACCCATGCGGTGGACCGTCTGTGACGTATGAACATTTGCAACATGTAATGAGAGATTACACAAAACTGACGATTCCCAATGAAGGCATTTTGCCTGCGTTCTCAACAAACTTCGCGACCATTTCTTCACAAAGTTATGTCTAATAATTTTGCACCGCAAGCGGTATCAGAATACGATGAAGGGATACAAAAACTTAATTCATCTAGGTAACGACAAGAAGTGGGACTAGAATAAGAAAGCAGGTTGAACTCCACTGTAGCTATCGGGCTCATCTCCGGCAAAACTGGGCAAATCGGAACCTGTTATGCCTGAACCCATCTTTTTTTGTTACCAAGTCATCCACAAACTTGAATTCAACTAAAAATAACGGGATCGGGCGATACGTGAAACTATGCTGAAATTTTATGAATTTAATGTTGTGAAAAATTATGAACGAAAGAATCTGATTTATTTTCTCATGTGTGAAAAACTGGTTAATTAAATTGTTAGTCTGACAAGGAGACTTACGGAAGTGTAACTCACCGATTTTAATGAAAATTTACATACTTGTAGAACATCGAAAAATAATCGACACGTATTTTATTATTTCGGATATGGTGCGGGTTTAAAGGTTGAAACCACCCTGTGAACGTTAGAGGTGGTCTCCAAACATAAACAGTAAACAATCATTTAATGTAGAAGAAATAATACTGCCGACCGAAGGGGGGGGGGGGGGGATAGGACAGCTGATTCAGAATCGGACGTCAAAAGTACAAAATTCAAAATGGCGGATCCAATCTAGTGATTACAATTACAAAAAGTCGTCTGGTTTGAAATGCTCTGCAGCTAGCCAAGAACAATTATACCGTAGTTGGCAGGGGTTACTGCGAGAAGGTGGCAGACCGATTTGAAACCCCTTTCTGTACTGACGTTAACGGGATGCTTGATTAAAGTGAGTCTCGCCACCTCTCACTATTCAGGGTGCTCATTTGTAGTGAGTCCCCATGCCTCTCACTAGTCGGGGTGCTTACTTATAGTGATTTATAGTATATTTGGGTTCCGTGTTAAACCTTGAATAACGTAATAGGCGCTAAATTGGGAAAGTAGGTTTAATTCTAATAATACAATTTATTCGTACTTTAACTCTCTTTGCCCGAAATTTTCGTCTTCACTTTCTTTAGCGTTAAAATGGATTGTTGAATGGAATAGTGATGCTAAAAGTAGGATAAAAAATTTCGACTCGATTATATAACGATCGATTAAGTCTAACCAGCGATTGGTTGATGAAAGACAAAAAAAAGATAATTAAGATCCACTCACTGATTCATAATCAGTTTTCGTCGCCCAGATTTGCAAATCTTATTAGGTATGCGTGGTACAAAAGCAGTTATTTGGAAGAAAAAACACCTGAGTTTGAAAATCCCGCGACATTTTGTTTCAAAGATTGTGCAGCATTTTGCCGTAGCAAGGTGCGCGTGGTGTAAACAATGTTTATGCATCACACACTTTTTTTTACGGAATATCATTACTGTAAAACGTTTTCGCTATAAATTAATAATTATAACAATTGAGGATCTATGAAGTTCTGACATAGGCGAGGGGACTCACTATAAATAAGCACCCCGAATAGTGAGAGGTGACGGGACTCACTTTAACCAAGCATCCCGTTAACATCAGTACAAAAAGGGGTTTCAAATCGGTCTGCCACCTTCTCGCAGTAACCCCTGCCAACTACGGTATAATTGTTCTTGGCTAGCTGCAGAGCATTTCAAACCAGACGACTTTTTGTAATTGTAATCACTATACTGGATCCGCCATTTTGAATTTTGTACTTTTGACGTCCGATTCTGAATCAGCTATCCTACCCCCCCCCCCTTCCAGTATTGTTTCTTCTACATTAAATGATTGTTTTCTGTCTATGCTTGGAGACCACCCCTAACGTTCACCGAGTGGTTTCTACTCTTAAACCCGCACCATTGCCGAAATAAAAAAATACGTGTCGATTATTTTTCGATGTTCTACAAGTATGTAAGCTTTCATTAAAATCGGTGAGTTACACTTCCATATAAGTCTCCTTGTGAGTACCATTTCCATGGTAACATTTTTTTTTTCATTTCCTCAGTTTCTAGGGCTTTTAGGCCAATTACCTAAATGAAAAAATAGGCCAGGTATCATCATAGGAATATTTTTTCTTTATTTTAATTATTACAGTTTTTCTGGTAACAAAAACAAGACAAAGGACGAGGAGGGGTAGAACATAAAAGAAAAAGGACATAAACTACACTACAAACATAACAAAAACAAAAATAACAAGGGACTTGAGTATATGTTCCTATTCTAATTCTTTCCTATAGAAACCCTTTCCATAGTAACTACTTATACTAGGTTGTATTAAGTGTTGTGTAGCTAAGTTTGACTATAATGGCTGTTATTTTGAAACTTATTTAGAGGAACACAGCTTTTTATTTATTTATACTGATATTTATAATTGTGAATGGTATTTCAATGAGAGGTAAAGCATCCCTAGTTTGGATGGTGATGGTACCAATTTCCAGCAATTCACCCGCTTGCGGCGCGACGGAGACTCAGAGTACTCAATGCCCCCGCAGTGACAGCTTTTCCGACCGCAGGCTCTGCGCCCGAGTAAGTTCCATAATTGATTAATTATTGATTAATTCTTCTTCAAAACAATGTAATAGAAATAAAATATTGAAATGAAATTGAAAATTAGTTAGAGAGTTTAGATAATGGAAGAAGAGATAAGAAAATTCAAGTGCCACCTGTGTGAATTATTCTAAGTTGTTTCCGAATATTGATAAAGAAGCATAAGTAGGACGAAACACCATAATGGTATCCGGATTCCGGATCTACTGGATTCCAGCAGTCCATTCATTTAGACCTGGTGTTGGCTCTCCAACTCCAGTCTCACTCACACACTACAGTTCAAACACACTTCCAGCAGCTCAGTGCCGGTTTCCCGGCACACGAGTTCCTAATGCTGCTGGGACACAATCATCCCACAATCGGTCATCACTTACACATTCCTTCTAAAGTCGAGTTCATTTCTTTCAGTCGAGGTGTATTCAGTAATACTGTTTAGTATACTTTAGTCGCCATTATGTACTATTTCATATATTGGAATTTAACTGATAGAACGTCTTCCCTCAATAAGGGTGTTTTATTCCTGCAAGGGACACCAGAGGGCCGCGTGCTCCGGAGTATCAATTTCTCCACACTGGCAATTAGGGTCAGTTACTTATCCGAATTGGAACAATTTGTTCCTATAGGGCCCATGGCCCGTAAGAAAATGCACAAGGCCACGTGTTGGTTTTAGGTCCTTGTTTTCCAGTCTCATTTGGATATTCGGGATGAAGATTTTAAGTATGCCATTTTGATGTTGCTTGCCATTCCTGCTGCCATTTTTCGATAATCACTTCCTGCAGTTCCGAGATATCCTCTACATGTCTATCGAGGAGCCTTTCCACTTCAAGGTTCTTCTTCTTTAACCAATATTTTGCTGCTTTCCTTATAGCATCTGAACTGGTAGGAAGTGATGCCATAATAACTGTCATTCCAAGATGAGGAGTAGGTCTATAGGCTCCACTAAGTCTAATTAATACATTCCTTTGGGCCCCGTTATAACGATCAGCCAGTTTTTTTATTTGCCAACAATCTGTGTGCCCACACGCTTGCCGCATAATTAGCTGTTCCATTGATTAAAGAGTTCTGATGAATGCTAATTTCTGAAGAAATATAAAATTTAAAGTTTCTGTGTGCAATCGAAATAAGCTTGTGGCTGATTTTTTGTACCTTTGTTCTCTGTGTTCTTATATGTTGATTAAAGAAAATCAATTATAATTCCTAGGTATTTAAAGCTTTTAACTCTCTTGTTTTTTTGTTCTCGTAGGTAGATCAAGGGGTCCCTTTTTAGTTTCTTTCCTAATAACATGTACTTTGTTTTAGTTATTGATAGTTTAAGCTTATTGTTAGAGCACCAATCGTCCAGAGCACGCAGTATTTCCCCCGCACGCTCTTCAATCTGATTTCTTGAATTACCCGATGTAACGATTGCGACATCGTTCGCAAATGCAACCACACCACACACATCTCCTTGCTCAACTAATTCCTCAAGGCAAGGTTGGATTGCTATATCCCACAGAAGCGGTCCCAAGGTTGGATT